>ML777089.1:333328-347193 GCA_009831015.1 Picea engelmannii
TCATCTTGTACTTGAACATTTAAGTGGGGTAAAAGGAGGTTGCCCCCTCGAAGAGGTTTATTATCTGAAATTATCTCTTTTTCAAGGCGCTGAGTACTTTTCCTGAGGTTTTTCTATGCTATATTGATGTTTGGTTCTTAACAACATGGTTTACCAAGATGTTGATCGAGAAAGTAAAATCCGATCGGGATGAGGCGAGACAACAAGACCACCAGGAGGTTAAAACTATGTTGGACGAGATCCAACGTCGACTTAGCGGTCTGGAAACTATTATCAAGTTGTTAGTGGAGGTTGAAAATGACCAAAAAAACAAGCAAGAGCAGTTGGTTGCGCAGCTCCACCTTTACCTGAGATACGTCCACCATATGGACATCACACCCGCGGATGGACAAGGAGTACCAACCCATATCAGAAGAACTAGAATAGTCTCCCCAAAGGAGGACAACAAGGGCTAAGCAGGTGGGGTGAAGGATCAGCCCCAGGTGTTGTAGCGACTCTTAGCTTTCGGCCTATAATGTCTGTTAGTGTTAATGGCAGTTATGCCCAGGAAGTAGTAGATGGTAGTTAATTTTGTGGTAGATTTTGGTATTTTCGATGGAGCAATTAGTTAGCTATTTTGTGGCTATGCTTCTCAGACATGAAAAGAGAGATTTGATCTGGTTTCTAATTTTGGTAGACCAGATACCTCCAGGTTTTATTATCAAAAACCAATAGCAAGGGTGCGTCTGGTTTCCTTTAGATACACCAGGATCCCCATTTTTTATTATAGTTTCTATAAATAATATAGCTCTATTTTCTTAGGGGTTTTATTGCTCAACTTAAAAAAAAAAAAAATCTACTTTTTATATAATTTTTATATTTAAAAAAATAATATATATTAAAGTATAAGTTTTAATTTTTTTTAATGGATATATTTTTCATTTGATTAAAAATTTAGAAAATTGTAATGATTGAAATTACATATTCAAAGTATCTTAGAATTTTAAGGTTTTTAAGAGAGCTTTATGCATTCAAGAAGTTGACTAAAAATAAATAATTGTAATTTTGACAACAATTACTTGTTGAAATCCCATAATATATAATATATGCAGCAACATCAATCCGAAGAAGAATATTAAATTAAACAACAAAAAAAATAGCCGTCAGAATCACATGAGAGCACATGCGGAATCACAGGACTCAGTTATCCAGACATTCCATTTGTAAATTAATATTATGGCTATATTTAATCATTCCCGTTGAGAATTGTTTAACCTGGGAATATTTGTCGTCAAGTGACAGAATTGAGCGAATCTCTCCGGCGGAGTAGACGGAAATTCGAAGGTTGGTCAGTTGTGGAATACGCAAATCACGATATTGTCTCTTGAACTTTGAATTTGTTTTTGTGAGCGGACTGTTCATAAGGAGACGTGATAAGGACTTTCTGTGAGACACTTACAGTAGAAAGAATTGTATTAAATAAAAAGGAATCTGCAAAACAATAAAAGGAAACCTACAACAACATGGAATTGATTTATGCCTTTATGCTGATCTATATTGCAGAAATGATCGTAGAAAGGATCGTTTCACCTAATATCACTAAAATAATTTAGCCATCTGTTTGTTCAATGTTCTTCGACCATATAAAGATAAAGGAATCATTCAATAATGAATTCCATATTCAGGAATCATTGGATAATGAATTTACTATGAATATAAATATAAAGCAATCATTCAACAATGAATTTCATATTAAAAAATTATTCAACAATGAGTTCCATTTTAGGGAATCATTCAATCATTCGGGCTTATTAATCCTCCATGTTGACCAGTCACGTGCTTTCAAAGGGAATATTTTAAATGTAAAGTTTTATTCAATCCACCGTGTTGCCAAGTCACGTGCTTCTACATTGAATATTTGTTATCATATTAAATTATTTTAAATTTACATTTTTTTTTTCCAAGTCATGTGCTTTGACAGTAAATATTAATATTTGTTATCATATGAAATTATTTCAAATTTATAGTTTTTGCCAGTCATGTGCTGGCATATTGAATATTTGTTATGATATGAAATTATTTCAAATTTGCAGTTTTTGCCTAGTCAATGTTTGCAGTTTTTGTTTAATCAATGTGCATCCACAGTGAATATTTGTTATCATATGAAAGTTTTTTCCCAAGTCATGTGCTTTCACACTGAATATTCAAATTATTTTGAATTTACAGTTTTGGCACAGTGAATATTTTGTCATCATATTAAATTATTTAAAATTTACAATAGTGAATATTTGTTAATTTTTTTACCTAATCATGTGTTTCCACATTGAATATTTGTTAATTTTTTTACCCATTCAGGTTCTTCCATAGTAAATATTTGTTAATCCTTTTACCCAGTCATGTGCTTTTACAATGAATATTTGTTATCATATGGAATTATTTTGAATTTACAGTAAAATATTTGTTAATTTTTTTACCCATTCATGTGCTTCCACAGTGAATATTATTCTTTTTACCCAGTCATGTCCTTCTACAGTGTATTTGTTATCATATGAAATTATTTTGAATTTACCGTTTTGACCAAGTGATATGCTTCCACAGTGAATATTTGTCTATCATATGAAATTATTATAAATTTAAAGTTTCTGCCCCATATCTCCACATTGAATATTTGTTATCATACAAAATTATTTCAAATTCAAAATTTTTGCTATGTGTTTCCAAAGTGAATAATTGTTATCATATAAAATTGTTTCAAATTTGTAGTTTTGAAATCTTATCATTTTTCAAAAAGACTTTAATTTATTAATTAACTATAAATTAAATATTTGAGATTAATATTTATTATCGTTTCAAATTTGTAGTTTTCAAATCTTATCACAAGTATGGTTTTTATAAATTAAAAAAAAAAATTTAATTTATTAATTAACTATTTGAGATTGATATTTCTGTGTACCTCCATAAATTACAAGCTCAATGTGGGATGTATATGGGAAAGGAAGTTAATCATTAAGAAAAGTCTATTGATAATAAAGTGCATCATGTTTGTTTTAATTTTCAATGTCACGAATTTAATTTTTTCGAAAAAATAAAAATCAAAGTTGAGTTATATCAAATTATGCTAAGATTATATTAATAAATTGATAATTTTATTTATAAATATCAATTTAAACATTAATGTATCAATGTGATTGCTAAGTTTAGGAATACTTAAGGTTGGTTGGAAGAAATTAATTGTAATATAGGAGTTGAGTAACGCTATCCCGTGTCATCTATCTTTTTTTGGCATATACATTAGCTGGAATAGTCAACATCCTCCTTTAACGTGGTGATATTGTTCTTATGGCAAGGAGTCCCTACTTTCTCAACAAACAACTGAAAATTCTCAAATATTCCTACTCTAGTACAGGTGTGACTTTTAACACTCACAAAACAAAGGTTACCATAATTGAATCCAAAAATATCACTTACACTAATTTCGGGTATGAAAACAATAGATTGGAGGAAGTGACTTCATACAAATATCTTGGAATTGATCTTCATCACAAGCTTAGCTAGAACTATGTCATTGAGAAAAGGATAAATGGAGAGTGAAAGCTTATTATGGGCTTGAAAATAGATGTAAATCCACAGACCTTTGACTATGGGATAAGAATAAACTCCCTTTTGAGACATTGGTCGCTCCTATTATCTTAAATGGTTGTGAAGTTTGGGGATGCAACATCTCTAGAGAATCATAGAGAAAGATAGAGAAAATACAAAAGTGTTTTATAACTTATAATCTCAAAATCAAAGAGAATACATCATATCCTATCATATCCTTCTCATAGAAGTAAGACTTTCCCCCATCATGAGCATGGCTATGACTAGGTACCTAGTGTAGAAGAAAAAGATAAACAACATGGGAGACAAGAGACTTCCTAATATTTATTCAAACTCGAGTAGGTCAAAAGAATTTTTCATTTTCATAACACACTTAGGGTTGGATATGAAAATCACTTTCTCTTCTATATTTCCCTGCATACACCCACATTAGATCTCAATTTCAAAATATTTGCTACAATAACGGCCTTCCTAACCTTTTCACTCATCAAAACCATGGTGATTTGGAAACACTTATCTTAAATATTTTCAAGCACAAAAATAGAATTTTAAAGAAACCCAAGTAATTCCCTTACCTTTCTTAAGGTTCAATATACCAAATTTGGTCTCAGTTGATGTTAACTATCACCATCATATATAAAATCATTAAATCTTAAGACTCACATTGCAAGGTTATTTTTTAGGATGATATTTAAAGAGGAAATATTGTAATAAATAATTTTAATGGAATTTATGTTTGGTATTAAAGTTTGATATCTAATTGTTAATAAATATCGTTGATGGGACTTTCATATAGGCTATATGATTATATATTTATTCGCAAATTGGGATGTCATTGATACAAATATATATATATATATATATATATATATATATATATATATATATATATATTTACACCACAGAATTAATTAAAGTAGGTCTTCAAGAGAGAAGGAAAGAGAAACGTTTAAATTATACTCATCGATAGATCATCCATATCTCAAATATAAGAGTAGGAAGAGGATGCCAATCTTCTACAAACCTACATATAAGACAAGAAAAAAAAACATTCCCTAAGATACAATAGCAAAACTATATCTAACTTAAAAAACCAAATAGAAACCCTTCTAAATTGACTTGATCGATTCAATAAATTCATGAAAAGAAACATTAAATAAAAAGAATTAAAGGTAGTGGGGTGGGGAGAGGGGGAGGGGGAGGTGCGGGTGAAATAAGTACAATGATAGATCCAATACCTTGATATGGTGAGGTGGTTCATGTCCCTCCAACCTTATCATTTGTTCATATTAATGTTGTGTTTAGTCCAAAGGTATTCAAAGTTTTCCTCCAATGGTTCTCCTCAAACCCCCCATAAGAAAATGAGGAAATTTGATACATAGGTTCATATTAGGAATTCTTTTTTATGACAAGAAAGAGGTCCCTACAAATTCTATCCAAAGAGATCATCCTCTAATCAAATATTGTATGAGATGTATATGAAATCCATCAAAATTTATTAATTCCATGTGAAGGGGGGATTTTATAGGTTTTTTCATCCTTATAGGGTATTTTAGATGAAGTGTAGGTCTACTTTCTATAGATTTATCAAAATATTCATTCCCTGGGCACCACATATGTGATCAATATTCACCAAATCAACCATGGAGCTTGGGGAATTATATTGAACCTATCACCAAAGATAACATTCAAAATACCTTAGTGTTAAGAGTGCAAGAAACAAGACAATATGGGATCCATTCCTATCAAGAATGAAAATAAATCATTCTCAAAGTTTTGGTACATTCTAATACCTCAATAAAAAAATAGACCATGTAATAATGTTCTCTAACATTATGACTACTTGGTACATTTGAGCAAGAGAGAATCTTATGGTAATTTTGAGTGGAAAAACATTCATATGAAACAATACAAAAGGAGATCCTAATCCTATATGGTTGTTCAAGAATAAATATTACTAATCCAACCATCATGTTGATGTGGGAAAAGTGCCCTTCAATAAATAGGGGTACTCTCCAATGTAAAGTCCCAATTAGAATTCACATCACTTAGGATAGGAGACCCATTTGATTTTTTTCTTCGCAACCATTACTTAAAATGAGGGGATGGTTATAGGATATAGAGTGCAATATGATAGTGTCCTATATGTGACATGAAAACTAATCTAACCTATCATATCTAGGAGCATATTTTAATTAGTAGATAAAAGGTTAGTTATATGTCCATGTAGATATTTTTTAAACATAAAACTATTAAAGAAATACAAAAACACATAAGCATAAATATAATTGTAAAGTAAAAAGTATGTTAGAACACCACCATTTTCAATCTATTATATTCCATATCAAAGCAACATGTCAGATGAGAAATACAAAATAATAACTATAAATTCAATGTAGAATAGTCAACAATTAAAAAATACATCCTTAGAGTGGTATTAATGAAAACATAAATATTATAATAAGTTCACAAGATATACACCCCCGGATGGGGCGACAACTGGAACACATGAATCGTGGCCAGTTAATTCTCCTTATTGCTACCCTTCCTCTCCATCTCTTCATCATGATAAGCATTCAATCGAGGAGGATGGTAGTGCACCTGCGTAATGTGAAATTTTAATGGTTCACACACAACGAAAGTTGAGGTCTCACAGAGAAGGTACGAGGTGGATAAGAGATGTCAACTTGACTTCTTTTATGGAGGTAAGGCATGGATATTTCCATTTTGTTCTGGTCTAGTTGCTAGTTTTCACCTCCCCTCATGGTTTTTTCTCCCTCCTATGGCCTCCTCCCCTTTTGGATGTCATTTTCTCCCTTACCATTCCAATGTCATGTGAGAGGGGAAAATCAAAACATGGGTCAGATTATTACAATTTTGTGTCTAGAAATCATTGACTTGGCCCCTCCTCTGCTCTAATTTTGCCTCCCCTCTCTAACACAATCCCCGCTGGTCCTTCCTTGGAGAATTCCCCATTTTCCGATAAAAAATGGATAGAAGATTATAGTGCCATGGCTTATGTCAAGGAAAAGATCCCTTTGGTTCCTCCTCAAGTACCTTTGGATTCTCTCCTGTTACTTTCCTCATTCCTTCAGGATCCTCCTCACAATTCTAGACAATAGTCTCAAGGAGTCAAACCTACTTCGAATATGGAAAACTGTCTAGTTGAGGAAGATACCCCTCCATCTTGGCACGATGAAATAATTTTGACGATAACTCAACCTGTATGTGAGCCTCAACCTGCTGCAGCCTCTATGCCATAGCCTCCCAACACTTTTTGTCTCTCATAAGAACACATGCAACTCATCTTCAACATAAGAAGGGACGTGAATAATCAACTTCACTATCAAAATATCCTCTGCCATCACATGGATTCTCTGCTTGATTCTCTTCCAGGAAATCCTATCAAGCCTAGATGCCCGACCTGTTTCCAACCATATGTGTTCTCTCCTACACAACCACAACCTCCTAGTGGCGACGACAACCCAGGTTCTCCTAGTTTTTATTTTTATTTTATATTGCTTTGCATCATTGTTAAGAGCAACCATAGTTTCAGCTATGTTTAGGACTAGTTTTGTTTTCTAGTTTTTCTCAAATATTAACAAAAACATGAATGTTTTCTCTCAACAACCACATATTCTGGTTTCCATATGTATGCTAGAACAGGTTCCAAGTTTATCCATGTGCACTGGTATGCATATTATTTAAGGTAATACAATTTTACTTACAAAAAAAATAGTTCACAAGATATACAGACAAACACCATTACTCCTCTTCAAAATGGACCTAAGGAATTTTTCTCATAATTCTCAAAATATTTTGTAAGTTACAACCAGCAGAATCTCCCTTTACAATGAATTCATGGGATTATAAAACCTTCAAGATCTAATTACTTCTTGGAACTTATTGACTTCCCTTTTGGTAATTATTGTTGAACTTATGTTTATACTAAGAGGGGGGGTGAATCAACATAAGTTAAATTTAACTTTAATTGAGAGTTCATCAATCATTCATTAAATTTAAAATAGTAAATGAATGTAAACACAAATCAAAGTACAAATATTTTAACTTGGAAACCTTTGTGGGAGAAAACCACAAAAACTCATCTTTATAAATGTATGTAGGCATCAAACTATTGTTACAAAGCTTGTAGGAACTAAACTAATAAAGACACCAATCTCCTTATATAATCACCAATTCAGGAAAATATTATGTAGGAACCAACCTATTGAAGACACTAATATCCTCAACTAAGCACCAACTCAACAATGTATTGTGTAGGCACCAACCTATTGGAGATACGAATCTCCTCAACTGAGCACCAACTCAATAAGGTATTGCATAGGAACCAACCTACTGGAGACATAAATCTCCTTAGTTGAGAACCAACTCAGTAATACATGTATAGGCACCCACATAAGATATTCATACACATAGTACTTATGAATTCATCTGCATGCTTCATACTTCATGTATTTCATAGCATCATCATACCCTTAACTTTCTTGATCCAATGCTTCTCTTTTGCTTCATATCCTAGATATAGATTAAAACCCTAGTCAGATTTAGCCTTCATGCCCTAGTGAACCTCATAGCATAATTAACAAAATATAATCCTAGAATACAACATCACAACCTCAAAACAACTCACTTTGCAACATCATAGACATCAGTCCTTCATAATGCACCCTTAAAACTCCAATAAAATTGCTCTTGCACCTTTAGACCCCAAGAATACTCTCCAATTTCTCTTACACACCTCAGATCTCTTGTGCACACCTTAGAATTGATATGGGTAAAATCATGAAGATGGGTAACACTTTTGTGAGAATCGGGTCTCCAAAATTCCTAGCGGCATTTTTCAGTTGAAAAAATGTTGCTAGGAATTTTTTGGGCCGAAAATTTGCACCTCAAATTGAACGATGCCTTGACGACGCCCTCGAAATTCATGTACAATATTTTTTGGATGAGTTTTTTTCCTGCAGTAAGCATTTTTCAGCCGAAATTATTTTCGGCTGAAAGGTTTATTTTTAACGGATTTCGTTAAAAACTAGGTTTTCGACGAAAGAATATTTCGACCGAAAGCCTGAAAATGGGACTGTTTGTAAGAAAATGCAAATTCTATCCAGCTTACTTGATCTTTGGAGGTAGTGAACTCCTACAAATACTTAGAATTTAGTTTTAGAATTGATACCAACATTTTTAAAATTGAATCTACTTTCATTGGATATAATTTGTTTTCATTTTCATTGTTTTTATCTAATTTTATTTAATTTTATAAAAAACTCACTGCATAATATTTTTAGGTGAGATTATGATTCAGTGAAATGAAAAATCCATATCTCTAAAAATAAACAATGGAAAATTATGGAAAATTTATATTCATAATCCTTAAAATGTTCTCTTCAAAAGGGTATTTTTAGATTTTACTTTTAAGTAAAAATTAAGATAGATACATGGTGGGGGAAAACATGTGTTTAACATCTGTAACTTTTTCAGATTGGTCAACTTAAAAAAATTCTAGAAATTAGAATATTAATCCATTAGATTCAAAACTATAGTCATCATAAAATAGAGTCTCTATATATATTGTTGCAGTATATTTCATTTGTCATTTTTTTTTTTAATAATGGATACATTCTTGGGGGAAAAAATAACTCATTATCTTTCCCTTAATTTTTAAGGAACATACTATCAAACAATTGCCAAATTGACATATCAAATCTCAATAAAAAAAAATTGAAAAATAGTCAGTAGAAAGATAACAAAATTCCTCACAAGTTTTGTTTTTAAAGTAAAGTAAAATTCTAAATAAAAAAATACGTTTGTTTACCGAAAGTTGAAGAACCTGTTAAAAAAACAAATTTGTCATAAAACAATCAAAAGTGTTAACCATCTTCATGATTTTACCCATATTCTTTCTTGATGATATTCAAATGCACACATCTATCCTATATTTGTAGTGTTCATGTGCTCACTTTTATGTTCAACCTGTAAAGACTATATGGGATGACCTGAACTTTCCAACTGGGTTGTCTCACAAAAACATTCATATATCCTTATCCCTAAGGAGGTAGAGGGAGTTCCATATACCATTGGAAAGGTTTTGGAATAAGATTTCCAACCATATAAAATATGATCCCATTTGAGCTAGTTATTTAGAGTAAAAATGCCTTCAAATATAGGGTATCCAAACTAAGTATTAAAAATCCAAAAAACAAAATTCCAACAATATCCATATTGCAATATTTATCTTGGACATCTATAGTCTTCCCCTGTATTTGAAATCAATAAAAACAATAGTTCTAAAAATCTCTCCCTTTGTCGTTGATGGAAACCCTTATTCAATTTCGATACTCTCGCCATCTCTCTCATTGTGTTTGCAATTCTTCCTCTATTTGTAACTTCTCCCCCATTGACATCAATGGAAAAGGGTTTCCCTCCCTAACATTTTTCTTCAATTTACTGATGATATGAGAGAGATATCACTCCCATACGACATTTTTCTCATTTTACTTCAATGAGAACATATACATTGCTCGGGATTTTGTTTTCATTTTCCACTAATCTTCCTGAACCTACTTTGCTTATCTCACATCCTTTAGAATGAAATGTCACGTTGTAACCTTGATCACACATTATAGTGTTTTAACCCTTAAACATACAAGGCATTATGTGTTTTATTCTTTTCATTATCAATAGTAACGATACCTTTTCCAAATATCCTTATAGAAGCAATATCCCCAAAGGTAACACTGCATATTTTTTCTTCTTTTAGGATGAGAAATTTGTTTTGATCCCCTATCATGTGGTTTGAACATCCAAGTGATCAATGAACCATTGTATTCATTTAGCTTGAGCATACATTGCATGCCCACATTCTTCCTTCTTTTCTTAATTTTGCTTCTTTTTCTACACCATTGTGCATTATTCTCTATGCTTGGTAAGAACATTGTATTCCCTATTTTTCTTAGGAGAATGTATTACGTTGCTTCTACAGTCACATTCCATATGCTCATAGTTATCGGACTTACAACATTCAGTATCGTAATTAAGTATGGGAGTAAATGAATTGTAGTTTCTATCAACAAACTCATAAGAACTTATGGTTTTTTTTCTCACATAATCATTATTTGAGGTCTTATAAGAACCTCTATTTCTATCTCTCACGTCATCATTGATTACATAAGCTCTACAATCTATTCCTTTATGACCAAAATTATTGCAATAAAAACAATAGCCAAGAAAGAGATTTTGGTATTGATTTGTGAAAGGTCTTCTTGGTGGAATGACTCTTCTAAACTCATTCTTATGAGAAGAATTATATTTATGTTGTTCATCATTTCCTTTCCTGCTACCTCTTTCATTGTTGTTGGATCCTTTGACAATATTGGCTTAGATTTTATTATTTTCTTCATTTTCCTTTTCTGATGGCTTTGTGACCTTGGTGCTTGCATCCCCTTGGGGGGTCTTTTGTTTTTCATCATAGCCAAGACCTATCTTAATGAATGGTGAGTTTTGGAAACTGAGAATATTATCTAATATTTCAATACTCTTTCCAAACTTCAAGCTTCTATTCAAATGATCGATTGTTTTCTCTAGTTCCTTTCTTAAGGAAACTATTTTAGCTTCTATCTTCTCACAATTTTCTTCCTTTTCTTTCAACTAGCTTCTCACCACTTCTTCTATCCTTTTTTCTTCTTCTAGTTGAGTCTCCAAGATTATAATTTTCTTCCCTATTTTTTCAATAACATGATCCCTTTTTTAATGTTTCTCCAATTTATCCTTCTTCTTTATATTCTTTCCCATGAGTCTGCCTATTTATTCTAAGGAAGACCAATGATACTTTTAAGCATGGAAATTTATTTTGAAATGTAGAAACCTTGGCGAATCTTAATTGTCCTTTTTATGTCAACTATAAATGTTTGGCGATATTTTTGTTAAAATATTCAAATTTCTAAGGATTTTGTATAGTTTTTATAAAATTTTGGTGATTTTAAAGGTAAAATAATTTTGTCCTATAGAATTTGGGCGAATAATTTTTAGAATGGAAAATATTTTTTTGGGAAAATCATGGAAAATTATCCCATGGGAGAAATTTATCCCCTAAAATGTTCCCTGTAAGGCACTAACGAGTTCTCGAGTTCTTCTTCAAGATTCACTTTCTCTTAATCTAGATTTTATTTCTGATTATCTTCATTTTCCTCATCAACATGTTTTGTTTCCATGGTTATGGAGAGATATTCTTCTTCATCATCACTATATTCAATTTCTTTTTATTTTCCAGGTCCTCCATTTATCTTTCTCACAAATTGTGCTTCTTATGTCTATGATTCATAGATAGAAAAATCACCAGATCTCTCTTCATACATGTTTTATAGCTCGTCCCAAATATATTATTCGATTTACATTGCATTGCCTTGACAGTCTCAAAATATGTTAGGCCACTCAAGATGGCATCTATTGTTTTTGCATTGTGTTCACTTGACTCCATCCCAACTTCATTTGTATAACCTGTTGTGGTTTATTCCCAGATACCAAACCCAAGGGCCATCAAATATGTCTTCATTCATATGGTCCATGATGCATAGTTTTTTCCATCGAACAAATGAGCTCTATTTGTAGGGAGACCTTCCTTACAATCCATGTGAAATCCATATGTTTTTGAGATCTTCCTTCGAGTGATTAAATTGTTTCTAAAGGAACCTACTCTAGTACCAATTGTTGAACTTATGCTTGTAATGAGAATGGCGGGGGTGATCAGTATAAGATACTTTTTTACTTTAATTAATAATTCATCAATCATTCATTAACTTTAAAACAGTAAATGCATGTAAAATCAAATCACGGTACATGTGTTCAATAACATAGGTATTCCAACATAGGACAAACACCTTCAATAACCAATCACACAACCAGATCAAAGATAAACACATCGATGTTTTTACATGGTAAAACCCCTATGGGTAAACATCCATGGCCCCAACCAACGTGGCCACTTGGATAAATTTATTGATGCAAAATAAAATATTATAGAGAGATTTGCAAAATATTTTCTCACAATCAATATCAAAATGACCCTCCATGTTGTGTAAATAGAAATCATGGAAAAATCAGGTGCTAATCCATGGATCAATGTAGTTATTAAGATCGAGGAGAATATGATTCTTCAGATCACTTTATGTTGGGAACATATCATGACCATCATATTACCTAACTACAAATTCATACTAAAGAAACACACTTTTACCTAATGACACATTATACCAAGTTGATCTTAACTAACTCCTACGTGTTTAAATATCCTAAAACCCCACCTTAAGAACAACTTGGGATAGGATTGAAGGATTTAAAATGGTGATATAATAGGATAAGGAAGGAGGAATTGGATCCCATCCCCCCTTAAATACAACTTCATGAACTCCTAACATAGATCGAATTTTAGAAAAATTCGCTTCTATAAGAGACTTTGTGAAAATGTTTACAACTTGATCTTTTGTAGGGAAAAATAGCTCTTCAAATAAATCAATCTTATAAGTGATATGTGTTTTATAAACTAATTTTGAAATGGACCTTTGGAAATCTTGATGGAACTATGATTATTGCATCAAAGGATTTTCAAATGCTACAACTGGGATCCAAACTCTAAAAGGATCTGTCGAAGCCACAAGATTCCTAAATTACACTAATTGCTTCTCGATACTCTCCTTCTGCTAAATAAATACAAATATCCTATTGTTTCTTATAGGCCCAAGTGACAGATCCAAAACCAAGGATAAAAACATAACCTATAGTATACTTTCGATCATCAGGGTCACCGATCCAATATAAAGCAGTGAAACCAACCAATAAAGGAGTCACACCTAAGATATAATGTATTACGAACAAAATTGTACCCCAAACATATTGAAGTATTTTCTTTACATTTTCTTTCATGGGGTTTTTTCATATAACTATCAACAAGGCCAACATCAAAGGAAATATCAAGATGGGTATGAGTCAAATATCAGATGATACCAACTAACTATTAGTACAAAGTGGCATCAACTTTGGGAGAAGTACAAGTGGAAGCAAGTTTGACTCCATACTGGAAGGGAGAAGGATTTGGTTTAGAATCATTCATGTGAAAGCGGTGAAGAAGGTCACTGTTAAGCCATAATATTGGCTCATTACCCCTTAATTGGGGCATATTACATTAGTAATGTTATTTTATTTATGTCAGCTTTATTCCATTAGTTGTAATTATACCTCCTAGTCTCCTATATATACCAAGGAGACATTTTCAT
>ML777089.1:352406-432055 GCA_009831015.1 Picea engelmannii
GGTGGTATAACACTTCCTTTCATACTGCAACAAAAATGACACCATTTATGGCACTTTATGGATATCACCCTCCTTCCATCACTTCTTCTCTAAAAGAAAAATCTAAGGTTTAAGCAGTGGAAGATCACATCGAGAATCAACAACAAGTTCTCCAAATCTTAAAGGACAACCTGACCATGGCACAAAATTGCATGAAACAACAAGTAGATCAACATCGTATTGAAAAAAGTTTTTAAGTAGGGGATTGGGTATTTTTAAGACTACAACCATACAAACAGATGTCCCTCACACAAGCCAAGAAGAATAATAAATTATCACCAAAGTACTATGGCTCTTATAAGGTGTTGCAAAAGATTGGTACCATGGCATACAAATTGGAGTTGCCTTCATCTTCACGAGTACACCCAGTTTTCCATGTTTCATGCTTAAAGAAGGTTATAGGCGACAAGATCCCAGTTCAAACTATATTGCTAGAACTTGAAGAGGAAGGAAAAATCATATTGGAGCCTGAAGCCATCACTGACACAAGAATTCACCAACTAAGGAATAGATCCATTTCAAAGTATCTCATTAAATGTAGGAAACTATCAGCTGAAGATTCCACTTGGGAAGATGAGTCTTTTATATAGAAGCATCTAGAGTTACTCAAGTGTTGCAGACAACACTTGTCTCAAGGGGAGGGGCATATTAAGCCCTAATATTGGCTCATTACCCCTTAATTGGGGCATCTTATATTAGTAATGTTATTTTATTTATGTCGTCTTTAGGCCATTAGTTGTAATTATATCTCCTAGTCTCTTATATATACCAAGGAGACATTTTCATTTTGAATCATCTTGTACTTGCACATTTAAGTGGGGTAAAAGGAGGTTTCCCCCTCGAAAAGGCATATTATATGAAATTATCTCTTTTTCAAGGCGTTGAGTACTTTTTCTGAGGTTTTTCTATGCTATATTGATATTTGGTTCCTAACAGGGTCCAACATTTTGCAGCTCACTGATGCTCCTAAAACTCCTCTTGAAATAAGAAAAAAGTCTGCTACCTTGTCTAAAGAACCTCCTCTAACCAATTATGTTTGGAAGATGTTCTTTGATGGAGCCTCTTCTAAGGAAGGTGCCAATGTTGGAGTGCTCTTTGTCTCACCAACTCAGGAAACCATATCTTTGTCATACAAACTAGAATTTGAAACTACCAACAATGTGGCAGAGTATGAAGCTCTTTTTTTGGGATTGAGAGCTGCAAAGGATATGGGGATTAAAAAATTGTCAGTATTTGGAGATGTTGAATTGATAGTCCATAGACCAAAAATATTTTCCAAACTAAGCAACCTAGGCTTAGATCTTATAGAAATGAAGTATGGGACCTAGTGGAGATTTTTTTCTCTGAGTATGACATCTCTTTTATTCCATGAGAAGAGAATTTTGTGGTTGATTTTTTTGTTGTATCAACAAGCAATTTCAGGACACACATACCGCCAAAACTCAAGTATGATGTAGAAGTCAAATACAGGCCTTCTATACCGGACAATGTCAAATATTGGAAGGTGTTTGAAGATGATTTAGAACTTAAAAATTTTCTTGAGTCTGTTGATGAATTTGTTGCATTACACATTGATCAGGATCTTGATTCTGAAATTACTCCTTATGCTGATGTTTTCCTTAACAAAATTGCTAATCATCATATCGTACAACTACCTAGCAACCATATTCCAAAAGGACTAGTTCCTTTGGAAAAATTGTTTGATGAAAATGATGTGGCATTAAAAGGGAAAGTGGCTACAGACAATGCTGATATAACTGAGTGAAATTTGGGAACAGAGAAGGATCCAAAATATGTCAAGTTGTCAAGCAGCCTATCAAGAGAGAAGAGGGTCGAATATGTCAAATTGTTGAAGGAGTTTGCTGATGTATTCACATGGACTTACGAAGATCTCCGAACTTATGACACAAACATTATAGAGCACAAGATTCCATTAAGAGAAGAGACTAATCCCTTCAGGAAAAAGTTGAGGCAAATCAATCCTATGTTACTTCCTATCATGGAGAAGGAGGTAAAAAATATTTTAGATGCAAAAATTATTGTTCCTTTGAGATATTCTAAATGGGTGGTAATTTGGTCCCCGTGAGGAAAAATAATGGAGAAATCAGACTCTGTGTGGATTTTTGGAATCTGAACAGAAGCTCTAAAAAGGATAATTACCCTTTGCCCAAGATGGAGCATATATTACAGAGGGTGACAGGTGCAGCCCGGATGTCTATAGTTGTTGGTTTTTCTGGCTACAACCAGATTTCTGTTTTGCCAGAGGATAGAGAGAAGACGACTTTTACCACTCCTTGGGGTACATTCATGTATTCCAATATGCCCTTTGGTTTGATGAACACGGGGGTGACCTTTCAGCAAGATATGGACATAGCATTTATTGGAGAGAAGGACAAGTTTGTTGTTATCTACTTAGATGACATAACCGTGTTCTCTCAATTTAATTAAGAGCACTGTGATCATTTAAGAAAGGTTTTCTTAAAATGTACGAAAATTTGGCCTCTCTTTGAATCCGAAAAAGTCATTGTTCGC
Organism: Picea engelmannii; assembly: GCA_009831015.1. Lineage (NCBI taxonomy): Eukaryota > Viridiplantae > Streptophyta > Pinopsida > Pinales > Pinaceae > Picea > Picea engelmannii. The sequence goes on from ML777089.1 coordinate 354,978, forward strand.
CATGAAAGAAGGAAAATTATTGGGGCATATCGTGTCAGTTGAAGGAGTGAGGATTGATTCCAGCAGGGTTGAAGCTATACTAACCTTAGCACTGCCTAGATCTAAAAAGGAGGTTCAATCTTTTCTAGGAAAGGTTAATTTCTTGAGAAGGTTTGTGTCAAATTTTGTTGAGTTTCTTAATTATATCACAACCATGTTGAGGAAAGATAATGAAATCAAGTGGACTGTTGAGGATCATAGTTCTTTTGATCAAATAAAGAAATCTTTGATGGAAACCCTGGTCCTAGTCAACCCAGACTACTCTAAGGAATTTCTTATTTTTTATTTTGCCTCTTTTGATACAGTAGCAACAGTTTTGTTGTAGAAGAACTCTGAAGGCTTAGAGAAGCCCATTGCCTTTTTCAGCCGGGCTTTGAGAGATGCAGAATTAAAATATGACATTATGGATAAGCAAGCCTATGCACTGGTTAAATATCTTAAGTCCTTCAGAGTTTATGTGCTACATTCAAGAGTTATTTCTTATGTTCCATCAACTGTTGTAAAAGAAATTCTTATTCAACTTGATATTAACGGAATACACATCAAATGGATTGCTAAGATCCTTGAATTTGATTTAGAAATTAGGCCTACCAAATTGGTCAAGGACCTGGGTTTAGCCAAGCTGTTGGCTGAATCAAATTTCTCAACGTTGGGAGTAAATTTCATTGGCTCATGTTCAGAAAAGCAACAGACTAAATTAAACAACATATGTGCTCAAGCCAACTCTGCATTGGCAAATTGCAGTTGGTACAAGGACATTATATTTTTCTTGCAGAATCTACAACCTCCAATTGGTATGGAAAAGAAAAAGGGGAGAGCATTAAAACTCAAATCGATAAAGTATTTCTTGGTTGATCAAATTTTGTATTGGAAGGATCCATTGGGAGTGTTGTTGAGATGCCTAGACCCACGAGAGGCCCAAAGGATTATGTTTGATTTTCACGACAGTTTGTGTGGGGGGCATCATTTTTGGAGGACTACTGCCTACAAGATTCTCAGGGCTGGGCATTTTTGGCCTAGTCTATTCACAGATGTTTGTGCTAAGATCAGAGCTTGTGTTAAATGTCAAAAAAATTCTGGAAAGAAACAACTTAAGTCTTTTCCATTAAAGCCCATAGCTGTTTCAGGACCTTTTTAATAATGGGTCTTAGATTTTATCGGGGAAATTCATCCCTCTTCCAGTGGCCAACATAGATGGATCTTGACTGCCACATATTACTTCACTAAGTGGATAGAGGCTATCCCTACCAGGAATGCTTCCCACAAGGTGATCATTGGTTTCCTTGAAGACATTATACCGAGGTTTCGCTGTCTGAACATAATTGTCACTGACAATGCTGCATCTTTCAAGGTTGAGCCATTGATTCAGTTATGTGAACAATATGGGATCACATTGATTCATTCAACCCCTTATTACCCACAGGGAAATGGGCTTGCAGAATCCTAAAAAAAAATTCTTATAAAGATTGTTAAGAAGATGTTAGAGGATAACAAAAAGGCATGGGATTCAAAAATCAAGTTTTCTTTATGGGCTGACAGAGTGACAACAAAAAGGGCCTTGGGCCTTTCCCCTTTCCAGTTGGTGTATGAGGTTGAGGCCATTTTCCCCTCTCAACTCGCCTTACCTGTGGAAAAATTCTTCCAAGATTATCAAGGGGAGCCAGATGATATGATCAGGAGGATTCAATAGCTGGTTGAAGTGCAGCAGACCCAGGAGTAGCTGGTAGATAAAGCATATGATCATCAACTGAAGATCAATCAGGCATTCGATAAGAAGGTGAAAAAAGAGGATTTCCAATTGGGCGATCTGGTGCTCAAGTGGGATGCACCGAGGCAGGATAAAGGCAAGCACAGTAAATTTGAAGCTTTATGGATCGGTTCTTTCAAAATCTTTGAAGTATTCCCTAATAACACTTTCAAGTTGCAGAATATGGAGAATGAATAGGTTTTTGGTGGCCCTGTAAATGGGCATTTCCTGAAAAAGTACTTTTCTTGAGCCTGGAGTGGCTCTTTACATCATTGTAAATATCATTTTATTTATTTTTGTGTTCCAATAACTGACCCCATAGCCCTAGGATAAGGCACTGAATCTACTCATTCTTGACAGCCTGCAGGGGGCATGACATCCCCTATGGAGCCAATGTTATCACACTAAGTCGTCTTGGGTCTCTTAGTTTGTTTTTTGTTAAAAGGAAAAATTAAAAAAAAAACCTTAGATTCTTATTTTCTCTTTGAAATAAATTTCTCATCCATTAAATGTTATTTATGATAGGACCCCTTAGGATGACTAAACCTTTGAGTCATAGCTCATGTGTTGATCCACAATTCAATTTTTGGTCCTTAAACCCTTATGACCTCATGGTCTATTCTTTATGTCCCCTCCATTGATTCATACCTAGGTTGATACCTCCCATGACCAGGCTAATGTGACACACCTCTCTCATCACTCATGACCTTGCATGTATACCTCATCATCCCCACTCACCTGTCCAATCATTTTTTGATTTGGAGAACCCTGCCCACTCAGCAAGCATTTCTGTAGCGCCTGTCATGATTATCATGCACCCACTCCAAGTCATGATTGCCATGAATGATACCTTAACCCTTGTTTTCAATGCCTGAAGTTGGTTGAAATGATTTCAAAATATCTTGCATTTATGATCCTTGGTAACGGTTTCTAAATTTGAAAAGTTTAGCAGTAATGCGCTACGTAAGTTTTCCAGTTCATATCAGATGATCACATGTCCCCTAAATCCAATGCTGTGAGATATTTCAGGGCCGAAGTTTCCTCAATCTCATCCTAAGTTCACATTGAGGATCTCAACAGTTGTCGACTTCGCAGGTATCCTATGCAACCTCCTTTGCATATTAATTTTCATAGGAGAATTGTTCTTGGGTTTCGATTTGCTAAGATTGTAGGGTAGTATGGGATCCATATTTGCATTCCTATAAACATCTTCGCTTGTATCCATAGTCTGATTATTGTGGTTAGTCATAGCCTTTGAAAGTCACAGGCCTGAAATAGCCTATCCTCTGTGTATGCGTTGTGCTACATAGAGGCACTGTTCAAACCTCTCTGATTATCCTTTGCTTCTTTTCATCCTATACGAAGAGTCATTTCAGAATTACTTCCTCATAGTCTACATTCTGAAAACCTGTATAATCCTGAAAGTCCATTTCTCATAGCCAAGTTCATTTTCTAAGCACTGTTAATTTGGAGGGCCATCCTTGTGCATTTGAGACTTAAATTGAAGTTTTCTGGTCAATATCATCCCTTACAACCTCTTAAGAACCCTCTTTCTGAGTCATGGAAACCCCTTGGTCGAAGAAAGCACACAAAGGTGGCAAGATAGTTCAAACAGAACCTGTGGACATGTGCCTTTTTGACACAGAACCCATGGCAAGGGAAATGTTTCGAAGAGCAGAATGTCTCTCTTTCTGCCAGAACATGCAGAGAGGCCACTCAGAAGTAGCAAAACAATTTGCACTAAATTTTGATGGAAAGAAAATCAGAGTTGGAGATTTGGAATTTGAGGTGACTAAAGTCTCCATCTCAGCTATAGTAGGGATTCCCATTTCAGAAGAAAATTGGTTCAAGGCCATGGTATTGAGTTCACCTTCCGTTAAAGATATTTTCAAGCCTGAATACCAAGCCAATGATTTATCTAAGAGTGTGCCAAGGAATCAGTTGATTGACCAATTTGATAGAATGTTGAAAATCATACAGAGATATTTTAGTTGTGAAGGGAGATTTAACACCCTGTATCATTACCACAAAGGTTGTTGTTTCGTTTTACTCGTAAGGTTCAGATGAATATTCCATATTACCTGCTGATAAGTATAGGTAAAATGGTAGATAGGGTGCAAGCCAAATCCAAGGATGTGGACTCCAGTCTTTTCTACTCTGGACTTATCAGGATGCTTGTCTTTGAAGAGTTGGGAAAGAAAGAGATCTCCTGGGAGATTTTTTTGGTATCTTCTCACTTCAAGGTGGACCCAACACCTACCCCCCAATCACAGATTGCAGGCTCTTCATCACCTACCAGTACTAAAACAAGGATCAACAAGAAGAGAAAGGGCAGAACCCCTATTTCAGAGATCAATAAGCAAGTCAGGAAAGCTGAGGAGGAAGTCTGTCCTTCCCCACACAGAGATTTCTCACCACCACCTCCACCAGGGTTAGAAGAAGGTCCATCTTCTACCAAGGTGACATCAAAAAAAGGGAAGAATATTCTCTTTCCCTCTCCTCCTCCAGCAGTTGAAATCAAAGGTAAAAAACCTTTCACTAGGTCATCAATTCCTAAGGGGGATTTCAAAGGACATCCTTTACCAGAAACCCCTATACATAAGAATAAAGGGAAAGGCATTAAAAAATTTGTAGAAGAGAAACAAGAAACCCCTGTACATAAAATCAAGGTTAAAGGTACCAAAATACCTTTGGAGAGGGAAGATGAAATACCTATAAAGGATTGTAAAAAACCTATGAAGAATAAAGAACAAGTTGTTGTGCAAGAGAAGAAGCATAAAGGAAAAGGTTTTGAGAAGACTGATGAAACATGCAAGGAAACTCATGTACAGATGGAACAAAAGGACGAGAAGAAGCCTGCTGAGACTGTACATGTCCCCAACCCCCTTAGTAACCAGACTTACAAGAGACTTATTAAGCATCTTAGGGATGCAAGGAGAGAAATAACTTGTCTCAAAGCAGAAGACAAGGTCCACTTGGCTCAAATGAATGAGATCATGATTGGCTACAACCATACCCTGGACTTGGCAAGGTTCGCAGCGAGAAAGGCTCTGCCTCTTCGTAAACAACTGACGAATCTTTACAGATAGAACATAGGTTTCTAGGCTCAGAACAGGAAGCTAAAGGCATAATTGAAGCATTTCCAAGATTAAGTAACCCAAAAGAATTTACAGGTGTTGGTTGAGGCTGCCATTGAAGATGACAAGCTAGTAGCTAAGGAGAGCACAACTATATTGAAGAAGCCTATCAGTGCTAAGAAGAAGAAGTATACTAAGTTAAGTGAAGACACTCTTTCCACTAAAAAGAGTGTGAGACTAAGTGTTAAAATGACAAAGTAACTGGTAGTGGTAAACCCCATTTTTTAGAGTTGTTCCCTCTTGGGAAGGTTAATTGATATGCACATATTAAGTTTTTCCATCTATATAGGCTTCTAACTGTTTAGCTATATGAATTTTGGAATTTTTTGCTAAGTGCTAGCTTCACTTAGTGGTAAAATCACCTAAGTAAATTGATTTGTCATCAGGGAAGGACACAAACAACTCTACACACATTAAGGAGTCAAAGACACTGCATTTTGGCATAGCTACCCAAACCCTTATGCAAACTCAACGTAGGTGGCGCTGCATAAAGGCGCTACGTAATATTTTACAGAACGTGGAATTTTCATATAGGTGCTACCCACAGGCGCTGCGTAATATCTTACAGAGAGCAGGTTTACACACAGGCGCTACTCAATTTTGTAACAGAGGACAATTGTAGCTGCAGATATGCAGCACAGGGGCGCTACCTTCTCTCCTTGTTCCATTTTAGAGGGTGCTACATAGAATTTCTAACCAAGGGAGTAGCCAGCAAACACCGGGGATCTTGGAAGACTAAGCCAACATTTTTGGATAAGTTAATAATGGAATAAATGACAGAAGTAGCAGTTGGCATGAAGAGAACAACTACAAGCTCCAAAGGGACACATGGCAAAACAGGAGCTGAGCAGCAAAAGAGGATTAAAGCAGTTAGAAGCATGATTGGGTTTAGTCACCAACACTTCCCTGTTTTATAGCATAGGCTGTTATCTTAGTTGTTAGAATAAATAAATGTTCTGATATTTTTAAGGAAAAGAGGCCAGTTCGTACCTCCAGTTGTTGCCTCCCTTTCTTGTTATAAATAGATAGATGAATTGCTTTAATGGGTTCGAATGGTAGAGCAAGGCTCCCAAGAAACTGTAATATTTTTGATAAAGTGACTGTGATCTAGTATGTACTGGACTTAAGACTTTTTGACTAATAGAAATCATCTCCTATTTCAGACTATTTGCTTCTAATGCTAAATGTTCATATTTGAGTGCTTCATATGGATTACTGTGGTAATGATATGATGGATGTTTGATCATTTTATTGTCATGGTGTTTATTTAGCTCCTTAGTTTCTAATCTCAAGAAGATCTTGTTTTAAGAAACTTTCTTCCTTAGGGATTTTGTGGACCTGATGTTTGTAGTAGCTCTTATATTCCTTTCATTCAAGTCTTCTTTCTATCCACATTTACTCCCAAACTACTGGTTGAAATTAATCAAGACCTTATTTTCTATTACATGTTAGCCCTATTTCTGAGTGAGGATATTATCATTTCGAGTTTTTTCATTCGACCTTTCAAAAAACACTCATACTTTCACATATCATCTGATGGGTATTGGGCCTACCTTCCTTGCAATTAGAAGGTGACTCCTAGTGCTAACACTTTGAATGGTTATTTATGTAGTTAAATTTTTTTTCCTTGCAGATATATATTCTTGTTTACTGCTACAAAATAGGACATCAATATTCACTTGCTTTTCCATTGGATATTTTGGCGTGTATCTCTTCATTTTGTCTTGTCTCGAGTAGGTATCATACTCTTCTGCAGGTACACTTCACTTTGGAAACCTACGCTTACCAACAAGGCTCTTACCCAAGCCACCTTCCACTCCTTGTCTTGACCTATAGGTGTACCACCTTCCATTACTTCACTTTCCATCTTATTTCCCCTAGGGTCACCAGGATTCCCCCATTGTGGAGATTTCCATCATCACTAAAGTGAGGAGAGTGTCCACCTAACGTAACAATGGGTAGATACTCTCACAGTTGTCCCAATTTTGTGGATTTGGTTGAGATTTTTCCAACCTACAATCCCTGCGATAATAATGTTGAAGCTTGGTTTCTTGGAACTAGGAAGTATTTTCAGTTGCACAACTATTTATCTAATCTAGAAGCCTGAATTGCCACTAATCATTTTCATGGAAAAGATGCCATATGGTGGGATCAATTGAATAAATATTAACACATCAATGAGAACAGGATCACTTGGAAGTATTTCAAGAGATATTTTTAAAAGGAATATCTTTCATAGCACTACTATGACAATAATATGCAAGAGTTATTTGAACTTAAGTTGGGGAGCATGACCATGGGAGAATATGAAAGGAAGTTCCTAGGATTGATGAAGTATGTGGGATTTATCAATGATGAGAAGGTAAAGATACTAAGGTTTTGAAGTGGACTGCCATCATTTTATAAAGAAAAGATTCAATATGATGAGCCTAGATTTTTGACAAAAAGTATTAGAAAAGACAAGTACCTATACGAGCAAAGAAAGGGTAGAGAATATTTGCAAAAGTATTGAAAGGATAAGAATAAGGATAAGTATGATCAAAGAAGGAAGGGATTCAAACCTCCTTTCAACATAAGTAGTCCATATACAAATCAACAAGATTAGTCTGCTAAGTAGGAATCCAAGAAACTTGAAAAAAATGGGAAGACCACCAATACGATGTTGGGGATGAAAAGAAGACCCCACACATAAGTATTTACCTCACAGAGGAGATAAAATGAAGACCATGCACAACATCCAAGAAGATACCACAATAGAATAAATGGGAAAAAATATTCCAAGAATATATATAGCCTTAGAAGATTGACAAGTAGAATACCAATCCCATATGATCAAAGTGGAAGGTAAGATCATCAATCATCTTGTTGCTATTTTAATTGATTCAAGAGAAATCCATTGCTACATTGAACCTAAAGTAGTGAGCATATTACATTTGGAGAAAATTAAGCTCGAAAAAGAAAGTTTGGTTCAACTAGCCACTAGAACCAAAGAAGGATCAATGAGACATTTAGAGGTTGTCCAATAAATTTAAATGCAGTAAATGAAATTGTTGATATGAAACTCATTCCATTAAGATCTTATGATATCCTAATTGGAATGGATTGGTTGGAAAAGCATCATGCCATAATAGATTGTCATGAAAAGAAATTTGCATGCCTTGATGGAGAAGGAAAACAAAGTATTGTGAAAATAATTCCAAGATCCATTTCTATAAGGGATATTTCATCCTTACAAATGAAGATATGTTTTAGGAAAGGATGTCAATTGTATGTAGCTCATGTAGAGGAACCAGAAAATACAAAAGGACCAAGCCTTGAAGACTTTCCGGTATCACAAGAATTTGAAGATGTATTCCAAGAAATGCTCGAATTACCACCGAAGAGGGAGATATATTTCTTTATTGATTTAATACCAGGAGCTGCTCTAGTATTGAAAATTCATTACAAAATGAGTACACCAGAGTTAAAGGAATTGCACATGCATATGGAATAATTTTTTAAGAAAGGTTACATACGCCCAAGTGTTTCACCTTGGGGAGCACCAATACTCTTTGTAAAAAATAAGGATGGAACATTGAGGTCATGTATTGACTTTAGACATATGTTTTCATCAACTTTAACACATATTCTAATAATAATTTCATTATAATGAGGTTGAAGAAGTATGTAACTTTTGACATCTTCATAATATCCAAAAAAATACAATTCTCACTTTTAGGCTATAAAATATTTCCTTTCCTCATCAGGAATGTGAGCCCTTTTCACACTGTCAAATACACTGAAGTGGCTTACATATGGCTTAATTTTTCTCCATGCTCCTTCCGATGTTATATTTTTTAGAGCCCCTATGGGATTTTGATTTACTATGTAATTTTCACAGTTAATGGCTTCCACCCAATAATTAAGACTTAACCCCTTAGATGGATCATACAATTAGCCATTTCTTTTAATATGTGATTCTTTCTCTCAACAACACCATTTTTATGTGGTGTATATGGAACAATGTGTTGCATTTGGATACCATGTGCAATGTATTAACTTGTAAAATTTATTTTCACATATTCACCTCCATTATATGTTCTTAACCTTTGAAGTTGATCTCTAGATTGTTTTTATACAGGGGTCTTGTATGTCAAAAACTTGTCAAACACTTCACTCTTAAGTTTTAAGATGTAAAACCAAGTGCATCTGGAGAAGTCATCAATGAAAGTTAAAAAACACTTGCATCTAGAAAAAGAAGGAGAAGAAAGTGTACCACACAAGTCACTATGAACAAGCTTCAAAGGGGCCAATGTGTGCCAAGAGGCACGTTTGTCAAAAGTACCTCGATGATTTTATTCATGAACAAAACCAACACAAACACCATATTTTCAAGAAATAAGAGGAAGACCAATCATCATCTGTTGATTGCATAGTTGTTTCAATGAGTGATGTTTTAGATGACCAAACCACTCATGCCAATTTTTTCTCAAGTCATCGCTATGAGCAACAAAAACTGATGGAAAATATGATGACCCAAACTTGTCAAACTTGTATAACCTAGAAATATCATCAACAATTCTAGCTATTAGGACATGCTTAGGATATTTTAAATCCTTAATTACAACTTGGTGAGGTGAAAAATATATGGTTTTACCTCCACCTGAATGAGTGATCTGATATACTAATAGAAGGTTGCAGGAAAGAGTCTGAACACATAATACATAATTGAAATGACCAGTATCTACTTGAATTGTTCCAGACCCTACAACACTAAGATATCTATCATCACTAAGAAGTAGAATTTGCATTAAAGGAGAAACTAGAAGTAGAAATTCCATGTCCATGAGAAGAAGAAGAAGAATCAATGTTGATGTTGTGCTTCTTCATTGCTTCCTCTAAAACTTCCATCTTATTAAAACATTTGGACTCCATGTGACAATTTTTCCCACAAAAGTTGCAATGTCTTTCAGTCTTCTTACTTTTATATTTTGATCATTTTTCACCATCAGGAGCATAAGCTTGTTGAGATGGTTTGGGACCCTTTTTTTGCTTGTTGTTGTGGCGAGGATGTTTTTTCTTGGGATTATTGGATTTATATTTATTCTAGGTGAATAAGGCTTTGTTGTAGGTACCTATAGTATTGATCACTCCAATTTGCATAAGTTTATCTTGCTCTCGAATAAAAGCATCACAAAAGAATCAAGAGTGGAATCTTTATAGGCACTCTCTAGAGAATCTCTAGTGGCATAAAAGGTAGATGCAAAGTTATAATATGCACTACCAAGATTAGAAAGGATAATATAGATTCATAGGTCTTCCTTGAAATCTATTTTGCAGTGTATACATAAAATTCTAAGATTTTTGAACTTAGATAAATAATATCCAATACAAGAAAAATTATTAGGACTTAGATTCCTTAACTAAGTTTCTATCTGATGGGATTGATTAATATTGTGTTTACCAAACACAAATTTAATCTTAGTCCAAGTTGCAATGGGAGCATCAATTCCTTGGAGGTGAAACCTTAAATCAGGAGAGATAGACATTCTGATTAATCCATGTAATTTATCACTCTTATTATCCCATTTGAGTTTATTTTCATCTTCAGTGGGTTCTAGTTCTTTTCCCAAGTTAATATGGCACAATCATTTACTTCTTAATACAAATTCCATATGGGATTTCCATGAGAAGTAGTTGGTACTTGTGAGAAAAATATCACTGAGAGATTCCATATTAAAATATGAAAAAAAATTTGAAATTGATGGTTTGGATGGAAAGATCTCGAAAAAAAATAGGTTTAAAAAAACACGACACTGAAAATGGACTTTAAATGTGAAAGATATTCCCTTTTGAAATAAGTTATAAACAGTAACCAACTTAAGAGGTGATATGCACTATGTGTGCAATATGCAATTGTCGGTATAAAAGGTTTGAGACCGATCAAAGGTTAAAAGGTGTCAAATGATGCAGAAAATAAATATGACAGAAAGAAACTCTAAACTATTTCTTAAAGGAAAGAAAACCAATATGAAAGTCTATATTGCATGAAAAGAATTTACTCTAATGGAAGTAAAGGATAGTGAATCATAAAGATTAAGCTGAGAACAAAAAATGAATTCAATCTAAGTTATGACAAAAAGTTGTAACTAAAGTGAGGCCACACTAATGCATGAATAAAGAAAACCATTTTATGTCTAATCATTTGATCAATGGAAACCATATGTGGTTTTATTGTCTATTGGTTCTTTCATAAAAATAATATTAAGATCAACTGAATTGTGAAGCTAAAACTTTCCTACAGGAACTATGTAGTTTCTACATGAAACTCCTACAAGAAGCAAAAATGAAGCTCATAAAAATAGTTTAAGTCTTTAGAAGCATTAAAAAAGATAGAATATAAGTAAATGAAGTGGATCTGAGGTTCTTAGCCTTGGGAGGAACCTAAGAGTTCTCCAAAAGGCTATTGAACATTTCTACAAGATGCCTACTGTAACTAGCTAGTTAGTGATAACCTTAAAAAAAGATGGAATTGATCATGAAAAACTATATTAAACTTCAAAAAAGAATTAAATGTTATCTAATCAGTAATTAACATGCATGAAAACCACAAAAATTATAACAAGGTCCTTGAGCCCTCTTGGATGGGCCCTACCTAAGAATCATAGGGAACCTACAAGAAACTTTAATAAACTAAAGGAAAAACCATGTTTATTTCATGAATATCAATAATACATCAAGAGAAGAAAGGCTCTGAGTTTTCAAAAGAAGTATTCAAAAATTCTTCATACAATTCTTCTCCAAAATTCTCTCCTTCACTTTCCTAGACTAGAGGTCTATATATAGCTTGAGAGTTAGACCTCCATTCCTAAATCAAGGAGATAATTGAGTAAATGAGGAATATCATCCCATTATATGTGTATCTCCATTTTTTGTTGATCAGGAGTGATCATTAAGGCAAAAGGATCACTCTTGGAGGTAGGTGGGGACAATGTTTGTTGATCTTTGGCTTGCAACGCTTTAAGGGAGAAAAAATACCTTGTTTCTAGGGTGTTGGTTCCCCTAACTTCTGAAGTTCAACCTGCTTGGAGGAATACACATATTTGGTAAAAGCATTAAAGAAAAACGGCACATTATACACAAAAATCCACCTCAACACACGTTCACTAAGCAACATGCAAAATATCCTTGACTTACTATTAAATATGGTCAAAAGAAAATATCAAGTCATTTTATTGTGGAAAAATGTGCTAAAGATGATCCTTTGGAATAGGCAATAATTGGGCTCATAATCGACCCGCAAATAAAACTTTACACATAATTTGTGCAGAAAAATTTTGTTCCTCTGCTCTTGCTACTGTTGTTGTTTCCCTATATCCTATTATTGTTCACTAAGATGTTGTTGCTCAAAATTTTTCTATTTTTCATCACCTTGTTGTTGCTCAACACCCTGTTTCTTCTTACTAAACTCTCGCCTCATATTTGAGGCCACATATCTACTGATAGCTTGTTGCTCATGGTATCCTTTATCCTTCATAATTATAGACCTCTTCTTCTTCCCTTTCTGGGTTGAGATCGGCCATATGTTCTACACGGAGAAGGAGTGGAGGGTTCATCCTTAATCCAATCCATTTAGTATTCATTTTCCTTACAACCTCTTTGTACCAAGGTGTCCTTAGGAGGGAAAGTTGCAAGGTAATGGGGGAATGAGGTTCTCTAATTTTCAAATCATGAGGCAAGGAGTGTCATCTTCTATGGAAAGCCTCTAGTGATTCTTCTCCAAATAATATGATTGAGTCATCAAGATGGGCTATTTCTTCCCTTTGCATGGTTGTCCATCCTGGAGCTACATCCTTATTTAAAGAGAGGATGTGATGAATGTTTATGGCATACCTAGTTTTGAAAGCCTCAACTCTGATCCACAAAGGTGTTTGGAGTACTTATTCCTTATACTTCTTGAATTCCTCTGCCCTCATTTCCTCATGCTTTAGAAATGATGAAAATGCCATAAATTATATATCCCCCACATATGGATTGGGATTCCAATTGTAGGGGTATGGAAAGATGAGGATATGTAGGTAGAATTCACATAGTCTAGATTTTTCCTCCTTCTTTTGATGTTTTGACCTTTTGGGCCTGGTGATTTTCTTAGGTTCTTCTCCCTTTTTCCTCTCCTCTTCACTCATTTCTACTAGTTCCTCTTCAAATTCCTACATATCCATGTTTATAAAATATTCCCACAAAATTTATCTCTTAATTTTTTCTCGGGGAATGTTAGTCCCTAAATTTGCACTTGACTGTGAGAGGACAAGCTAAGGCATCTTCAGGTTATTGCAATAGTATTTTAAGGGTTTTATGAATTGGTTTTTTAAAAGGGTGGTTGAAAACTAGTTCAATGATTTCAAGGTAAACATGAAATTCAGAATAAAAGCAAGAGATATACCATTGATTTGTTAAAGGGTAGGCACATAGACAAATCAGATAATTAAAGAAAAATAAAGAAAATGAATATGGAAGTCTTCAGTTTGTTAACCCCACATGGATTTCTTATCTCAAAATGTAATTAAGAAACAAGAACATGTTCTTGTAAATAAAATCATGATAATATTAATAACAACAAAATCTTCACTGCATTAATTAAGACCAAGAAAACAATGCATTGCAATTGAAAAAATGATCTCAAGAAAGAATAGAAAAAGAACATGAAAGAAGAGAAAGTATGAACATCAAAATTCCTTTGCCATTAAGTATCTGGATAGAACAAAACTGTCTTATAAAAAGAACAAAACTGTCTTATAAAAAGTTCAAAACATATCCCTGAATCTCCAATTTTTCGACCCTCCTCGGGTCTTTCATCTGACTTTTTAAACTATACAAAAGATGACTACAGATCCTATTTTCTAGTGTTCTGTTAATAACAGGATCTTGTCAGTATCTATCTTCTAGGAAGATCAGCTCAAAATGAGCATTTACATTGCCAAAATAGTAATCATCTCAACAACTTAATCCAAAATGATTTTACAACAGCGTATCAAATCCCACAAAACTTGGAATTAGTTTTGAATGAGTTATACATTCGTATTATCCAAATTCACAAGTCAAAACAAGTAGATCATCTTTTACTCCTTGGGTAAATATCAAAACTTCCAAAACTGTGCATAAAGACCTTCATAAGTCTATCATGATATAATGATGGTGCTAGCTTTAGTAGTCCTGTTTTTCAGCTTGGTTGTGAGCACAATGTTGTGCCAATACAGTTTGAAGTTAGACTCTCACAGTTCTTTGAGCAATGCCTTTTGTTCCTTTCTCTTTTTCTCGAAACCATGTATCTTTTCCTATTGTTTGGCACTCCATTTCTCTACTTGAGCCTTTTCCTTCTTTAACTGTTTCACCATTCTATGGATTTATTTGATCTTCTCTTTGTCAATTCTAACCTTGACTTTGAATTCTGGAAATTCTTCTACAAGTGCAGGTTTGTTTAGGTCTATAGAAGCCTTAGGTTCTCTTAGTTTGATTTGGTATCTAGAAGCTAGTTCTAAGCTATGATCATCATCAGAACTATTTGAGTCCATGGCCTCTGGAATATCTGGAATATGATCTGGATCTACAGGATGATATTCTTTATCTTCAGAAATTTGACCTATGCCTTTGAACAATGCTTCATCCCTTGATGATCTGGTGGTTGCTCTCGTTATAGGTACTGTAGAATGTTGAGCAACATGTTTTCCTTTTCCTGTTGATTTCGCCAAACTTTTATTTTCTTTTGGTTTTCTGTGCAATGACGGTATTTATGCATGTTATTTAATACGTTCTTTAGAGTCTTCAAAAATATCTTCTATGACTATGAGGTTTTATTTTTTGATAGATGGGTGAAACATAGCTTTAGATTTTAACCTCTATTTGTTGACATCCCTAGTGGAGTTTCTCCTAGGGTATTTAGACACAGGTGAATATTTCTTCCCCTGTTTTTTTCCTTTGGCACTTTTCTTACTTGTCAATTTATGTTTATGTTTGAATATGGGTTTACATTGTAATCCTCATCTGTATCTACTTCCATATTTATCTTTGTATCAGTAAACACATCAATATCTGCATCAGGTTTTAATCTCTTACCTCTACTGGTGGTGGCTTCTTCCTGACGTTTATCTATAGGGGTGTCAACTGGTATTCGTTGGGTTTGCATCTTTCTGTTGTTGGCCCTTGTTACCCTGGTTGCAGAGGTTTCTTCTTTGATTGGGAATTCATCAATTGTAACACTTTGTTTCTGTTTAGTTTCTCTTTTCCCTTTAGCCTTTTTAAATTTGCTTGGTTGTGGATCATTACTTAGATATTGGTTAACCAATCCCAGGGTCTTTGTACTTCATTCAAAGAAGAAACAACTAGTGTCTTTATCAAAACTTGGTGGAACAAACTTCCTTTGGCTGTTGCAGGATGAGACTGTACCCTTTTGGACATCTTCAATAGAATTTTGAGTAGAAAATATGGTAAATTTAGGGGGTAATCTCCATTGATGTGCATTAATAATCTAATATGATAGATGTAAACCAGTGAGAACCTACCCTCACATGTAATATACCTGTGAATTATAATCAGAACGGTGTGTCACTCCTTTCTTCCAATTAGGGTTATGTTTATCTGGTAACATGAACTGGTTCACGAATTCCATGACCACGTGCTCTTTTTTCCACCACCTTTCTCCCCCTATCAGCAATTTGCAAGCTTTGGAAATGGAGTGTTCATTCACCATCATCAACAATTTTCCAATCACAACTTTGAAACCGTCGAAGTTCTGTGTGAATATCATGGAGACCTGTTCAATGTGTCTCTAGAAAGTGGTGAAAAACTCGAACCAGCCTGTGTATTTAAATCTCCGTTCCATATGTGGGTAAGCTTCCAGCAGTTTAGTGTAGGTAAGCTTCCAGTAGTTTAGTGCCCTCGGGTTCCAACCTAATGATTTGTCCACTTTCTTCGGCACCGTGTCACTGATACAGTTATGTAAAACACCACGTTGTTTGAAAATGAGAATGTTTAAAACTGTAGTTGTTATTACATAACAATTTATCTAAATTAGATATCTACACACATCACCCAAGAAATTAGAATAATAGATGACAGTATCATTTAACAATATCGAGAACAAGATTGACTTGAAGCAGGTCCTTGCTGGTACAACTCAATCTCATTCAAACAACGGTTTAAACTGCATCATCAATCTGAGAAAAGATTGTGGAGCACATGCAGGTCCTTTACCCATGATTTGTGCGATCATGATAAGATATGGATGACTGGCACATGTCAAAACATAATTGCCTTAGCACTGCAAGAATATCGCTATTCCTATAGCACCATTCATGACTTGGAAATAATTTGAAATTTCAAAGTTCAAAATGAAAAATGATGTGACAAATCTCATTAATTCATGTCTTAAGCCTTCAAAACTTTAAGAAAATTATTTCAAAGTGAAAAACGCAAAACATAACAATCTCAAACTAAGGCTAAAAGTCTAAAATTCAAGAAACAAGGTATAAGCAGGGAGGATTTAGGATTAGGGATACTCACTAAATCAAGAACAATATTAGAGACTAACACTGGCTCCTTTTGGGGGTGAAGTTTTGATGATGAAATTTCAAGAACTGCAGACCAATGCCTTTACCTTGCTTCTGATTCACTAATTTCCCTGCTCTATCATCCTTTATTCGCAACACCATTGTATAAAAACAAGTCCATTGGGTATATGGAGTCTTTATTGAAATAAAAACCTACTGTATAGGATGAAACCTTTGATACATCTTTAAATAAAATAGTGTTTCAAAAACCTCCCATTCACTGGGCCCCCAAAAGTTTCAATGTCATCTAGATTATGTAGAAGAAAAGTATTATTATCCATCACCTTGTCTATTCTGAAAGGACCATACCATAAGTTTTCAAACTTACGATGTTTTGCTTTATCGTCTCTCCTAGCATTCCACCTTAATACCAAATCTCCTTCATTCAAAACATATTTCTTAGTTCCTTTATCAAACGTGGCTTTGACTTTGCTCTGGTGAGAAACAACTTTCTAATTCATCTATTCTCTAACCTGCTGAACCTCAATCATCTGAAAAAACTCTTCTTTGGATATCATTGGGTTCTTCTAACTCTTCTTGAAAAAATTTAAGACTGGTAAGCCCAATTGAGTTGGAAGAATGGATTTTGTTCCATACACCATCTAGAAAGGGGAGGTTCCAATAGACTTCTTGTTACTGATACGATCATCCCATAGGGAAAACTTTAACTTGGAATCCCATGACCTTTTGTTTTCTGCAAGTAGTTTTTTGATAATCCTTATAAGACTTTTATTGGAGGAATCTGCTAACCCGTTTCCTTGGGGGTAGTAAGGAGTAGAGTGGACCAATTTGATATTATATTTATTGCAGAAATAAATCATGGAGTTTGATTTAAAAGCTTGAGCATATTAGTAACCAACTTTTTAGGACAACCAAACCTAGAAAATATATGTCCTTCAAGAAATTCCATGAATACCTTGTCTGTTTCATTCCGAGTTGGAATTGCTTCAATCCACTTTGTAAAGTAATCTGTGGTTATTAGGATCCACTTATGCTGACCAGAAGATGAAGGGTTGATTTCCCTGATGAAGTCCAAGCCCCATTATTGAAGGGGACCATGAGCGATGATAGGTTTTAGAGGCAGAGACATAAGTTTATGCTTTCCTGCAAACTTCTGACAGGGTTCAGATGCCCTGACTTGAGAAAAATTGTATGAGAACAGGATTGGCCAATAATAGCCTATCCTAAGAATCTTGAAAGAAGTATCTTTCCAATGGTGATTACCTCCACAAACACCATGGTGTGGATCACAAAAGATTTGTCTAGCCTCTTCTTCATCAACACACCTCAACAAGATCCCATTAGGATCTTTCCAGAACATTATTTGATCAACAATGCAATACTTTACTGATCTTAATTTAAGTGATCCGATCTTTGATTTATCCAATTCAGGAGGAGATTGAAGATTCAACAGAAAAAATTCAATATCCTTGTACCATGGTGAATAAGCATACTTGTTGTTTACCTGTGAGTTGGTTTCTCCAATCTGGAGTGAATAATTATGTGCTTTACCTGAGATATGATACAACCAAATTGCTTTGCAATTTGACTCTATCATTAATTTGGCAAGGCCTTGTCCTTTTATCAGTTGAGTGGGATTTATAGTCAGGTTGTACTCCAAGATTTTTGTAATCCACTTTCCTCTCTTTCCTTCACAATCAGGCTGAAATAAAATTTCTTTGATTGCACTACTTGGCACATAAGCAGTGATATCCTATTGAAGAACATATATCCTGAAAGATTTTAAAGCCTTTACTAGGGTATATGCCTATTTCTCCATTATATCATATTTCAGTTCAGAGTCTCTGAGAGTTTTGTTGAAGAAGGAGATGGGTTGCTCATATCCTTGCTCATTTCTTTGTAAAATAATAGCATCTATGGCGTCTTCTGAGGAAAATGAAAAAATCATGAATGCCTTGGAGTAATCTGGACTGATGAGAACAAGGGCCTAAAAAATAGCCTGCTTAATCTTCTCAAAATATTCTTTAGCTTCTGGTATCCACTTAATTTCTGCATCTTTTTTTAACATATCAGTAATGTACTTGATAATCTCTGCAAAATTAGGTATAAACCTCCTTAAAAAATGTATCTTACCTATGAAGGATTGGATATACTTCTTGTTTCTTTGAATGTCTATATGTTGGATATTTTTTACTCTTCCAATATCTATCTTAATACCTTCAGGTGAAACAATATGTCCCAAAAATTTTCCTTCTTCCATGGAAAAATGTGATTTTTTAGGATTAAGTGATATACCGTACCTCCTGCATTTCTCAAAAGTCTGCTTCAAGTGTTGTAAATGTTCTTCATCAGATGCTGAAAATACAATGATTTCATCAAGATAAATAACTAAAAACCTGTCTTTCTCACCAATAAAAGCAATGTCCATAGCCCTCTGAAAAGTGGCTCCTGCATTCATCAATCCAAAGGGCATATTTTCATGCATGAAGGTGCCCTAGGGAGTGGTAAAAGTTGTTTTATTTTTGTCTTCCTCCATTACTGATATCTGATTGTACCCTAAGTAACCATCAAGCATATAAATCTTCTTTACCCCTACTACTCTCTGTAAAATATGATCCATTTTTGGAAATGGATAATTGTCCTTTGGGAGCACCTGTTCAAATTCCTGAAGTCCACACAGAGTCTTATTTTTCCACTCTTCTTACTGACAGGTACAAGATTAGCTACCCACTCTGAGTATCTCAATGGCACTATAATTTTGGCATCCAATAACCTTTTCAACTCTTTTTCTATTATGGGTAACAACAAAGGATTAAATTTCCTAGACTTTTTCTTAAAAGGTTTTGATCCAAGTTCCAGAGGGATCTTGTGTTGCATGATCTCTATATCAAACACTTTTGTGTCTTCATAAGACCAATAAAATACATCTGAATACTGCTTCATCAAATTAACATATGTATCTCTTTGTTTTTCTAACATTTTTCTGGATATTTTAATCATTCTGGAATTTGAATCAGAACTGATGTCACGGTCCACTACATTAGTTTCTTCTATCTGAATAAAAACCTTTCTGGAAACATCATTGTGATCAAACAATATCTCAAGTGGAACCAAACCTTTAGGCAAATAATTTGTCTTCAATTCAATTATATTGTGTTCCCAACAACGTTGTCTTGAAGAACATTTGCAGTATGTACTTCTACATCATCATCTTCATTGTCTTGATCTATTGAAATGTTGGAAAACTCTTCAATAGTATTTAAGAATATTTGAATCTCCTCATCATCTTTAAAGACCTGCCAATTTTTTATATTATCTAGTATTGAGGGTCTGTGTCTAACCTCAATCTCAAATTTCAAGTTAGGAAACATTGGAGTCTTAAAGTTGCTAGATGCAAGTGCCAAAGATTCAGCCTATTGATTCAAATTTTTGTTCACAAAAGTAATGTTGAATGCCAAAAAGAAATTATCCACATAATCCCACACTTCATTTCTATATTGTTTTAAACTTTGTTGCTTCATTTGATAAATGTTTTTAATCTGGTAGATAATGAGTTATGAATCTCCAAAAACAGAAAGCTTATCTATACCCATATCTTTAGCAGCTTTCAACCCTAACATCAAGGTTTTATACTCACTGATGTTATTGGTTGTATCAAATTCAATTTTATATGACATAGGAATGAATTCTTAGGTATGGGAAATGAAAACAATCCCAGTGCCAGAACCTTCTCTAGAACAAGCCCCATCAAAATACATTTTCCAAACAAAATTTTATGCACTATCTCCAACTGCAGGTGTTATTTTCCTAACTGATGTTTATGCCATCTGATCACCAATATGAAAAATAAAGGAGCCAATTTAATCTTCTACAACATATATAGGATGATTACTAGGGTTTTCATGATCACTTAACAAATAATCCATTCTTACTTCCCTATATAATCTCCGATGTTCTCCACCAAAAACAGGTATGGTAGCATAACTGAGATCCATCTGTAGAGTGCCTCCTACTTTCTTAGCCCAGGATATGGAAAGAAGCACTCCAAATTTTGGAGGTATGTCAGCCACAATAACATCCAATACCACACTCTTCATAGGTAATTGGGAAAGAGTAACAACCATGTCCTTAATAGCTCCTAGACATTTGACTTTCTTGGAGTCAAAAGAATATAAATCAAGGTAAGGTTTAGTAATATCTAACCCTAATTCATCCATCACTACTTTAGGCATGACATTGTGCGAAGCACCAGAATCCATTAGGCAGTTATGCAATATCTTGTCATGGATATTTAGTGATATGTATAATGGATGAGAAGTATTAGTTCTGTCTTCAATATGAGGTCCAATGGTTATAACAGGGTTCTCATATTCAAGGTTGATAGTATCTTAAAAGGTGACTTGACCAGGAGGTTGTAAAGCGTTGAGAACAGTCTTCCTAAAAGGATTTGTTTTCATTATTTCTATCATAGGTACACAATTTTGTATTTTGTTAATTTCATATTCTAGGCTGAAAGAAGAAACAATATTTTATTATTCCTTTAACTTTGTAGTACTAACCTTGGCATGATTCTTTAGTGGTTAATCAATCTGAATCCCATGATTGTTTTTACCGATTGTTGTTTTAACTAGAGTACTAGCCTTCTTTGTGGAAACAGGTGTATCCACTTTAGGTGTATTTGATCTGGATCTGAGATCACATTTCTTCCTTTTAGTTTCTTTCTGGATGACCTCATCAACATCCCCTTCTTCAAATTGATTTAATACCAAAGCATATTCATAATCCTAATGTGTCAAATGAGTAGGGGATGATTCTGAATCATTTAGATGTATTGAAGGGTCTTCTTCAATATCATCTTTTTCCTCATCTTCTTCTACTGCATTATTTTGGAAAGGAGGAAAAACTTTTTGATCTCCTTGATTCTTCCTTTCTCTTGGTAAGATTTGAGGTACATTATTTGGCCTTCTAAACTAATTAGGATTTATGTATCTACCTTCCTATGCAGGTCTACTGGATTTCCATTTTTAACCTAGCCATCTCAGATGTCAAGGTTTTCAACATGAATCAGATGATGTATGAGAAGAGGAAGGAAGCTCTTCTTTCTATTTTTCCCTATCTCTATCATCCCTAGACTTCAATTTGTCTGTTGCTAGTATGTTAGATTCTACCTCAATAGAAGCTTCATGCATCAAGCTTAGGGTAGCAGACCTTCTTTCTCTTAGTAACAGAGAAAATTCACCATCGAAAGCATTGGAAAAAGTGATTTTCGTTGATGTTCCCGAAGGCTTAATTTCATATGGAATTTTACTATACATTTTATTGAACCTTTTAGTAAAATCAGATATTGATTCACCTTGTTTCATTTTTAAAGCACCAAATTTAGTAATTTAGTATAAGTAGTCTTTCGTGTCTCCCCAATGTCTTAAAAAGGTTTCATCCAAAGCATCAATATCATCAATTGAATTAGGTGGCAGGCTCCTGAACCATTTTCTTACTTCACCATCTAAACTCTGCACAAATAGTCTCATCCACACATATGCATGCTCTACATTAAAATTGTCTGCAAAACTGTAGAAAGAATTCAAATGCTCTTCAACAGTAAATCCTCCTTCTCCATTGAATCTTGGCAAATACTTCATACAGACATTTGGTGGAAAGGCATACAAAACTTGTGGTAGGTTTAATGGTGCATATCTGGCTACAACAATTGCATCCATTCTATTTACAACCATATTTTCTATCTTTCATGTTTTAGCTTTAGAAGTAAGCAATATTGGTGATGTAGAAAGAGAAAATGTCCCCTGTGTGTGGAAACTTAGCTGTACTGATAACAATCCTTGATTTTCAGAAAAAATAGGTTTCTTTTCTGGACTAGAACAAGATGATGGTCCAAGAAAAAGAGGGTTTTCAAAAGAGGAATAGTGTGGTTTAACTTCTTCATAAGAGAAAGACTGAGTTGATGAAGATAATGCGTCTATTTCACTTTTAATTTCTTTGTTGTGATCTCTCAAGGCTTCAGCTACAGACAAAGTATTTGAATGTTCCTCTTCAATGAGATTAGCAAGTATCTTCCATTGATTTAAATTTAATTCTAAGATATTTGAAGGAAAGGAAACTATAGCAGGCTCAATGACAGGTTTGATCTCACTTTTAGGAATTACTTCTTCAACTGGTTGGAGTTTGATAATTTCAGAGGACTGTCCTTGAGAGATTTTTAAAGGCAATTTTCCCTTCGAGAGAGAGGACTATCCAGGAATGACTTTATATTTTCTTAATAATTTTTCAATGTTTGGTACCGCTGCAACATGATCTGGGTCTATATTTTTTCTGGTTACTGGTCTCTTTGTATATTATGAGGAAGTTGAAGGAGTTTTAGGTCCTTTTCCTTATCTTTTAGGACCCAAAATTACCACAGAGGAGTCACCAAGTGAAAAATCACAGTCTCATGTAATGTCCAAAATCTCGTTCACCATCAAGATTTGAATCTAATCTTGTTGTTTCCCCAGGGAAGATATTTTCATTTCTTCATCCCCGGAAATCACGCCAAAATATGTTAGTCCCTAAAGTTGCACTTGACTGTGAGAGGACAAGCTAGGGCATCATCAGGTCATTGCAATAGTATTTTAAGGGTTTTATGAATTGGTTTTTTAAAAGGGTGGTTGAAAACTAGTTCAATGATTTCAAGGTAAACATGAAATTCATAATAAAAGCAAGATATATCCCACTGATTTGTTAAAGGGTAGGCCCATAGACAGATCATTTAAGTAAGGAAAAATAAAGAAAAGAAATATGGAAGTCTTTAGTTTGTTAACCCCACATGGATTTCTTATCTCAAAATTTAATTAAGAAACAAGAACACGTGCTTGTAAATCAAATCCTGATAATATTAATAACAACAAAATCTTCACTACATTAATTAAGAACAAGAAAACAATGCATTGCAATTGAAAAAATAATCTCAAACAAGAATAAAAAAAGAACATGAAAGAAGAGAAAGTATGACCTTCAATATGTATTTTCCATTAAATATCTAGGTAGAATAAAATTGTCTTATAAAAAGTTCAAAACATATCCCCAAATCTCCAATTTTTTGACCCTCTTCAGGTCTTTCATCTGAATTTTTAAACTATACAAAAGATGACTACAGATCCTATTTTCTAGTGTTCTGTTAATAACAGGATCTGGTCAG
The DNA here is from genome assembly GCA_009831015.1 of Picea engelmannii. Lineage (NCBI taxonomy): Eukaryota > Viridiplantae > Streptophyta > Pinopsida > Pinales > Pinaceae > Picea > Picea engelmannii. The sequence continues at coordinate 378,636 of ML777089.1, forward strand.
TATCTATCTTCTAAGAAGATCAACTCAAAATGATCATTTACATTTCCAAAATAGTAATCAGCTCAAGAGCTTAATCCAAAATGATTTTACAACAACATATCAAATCCCACAAAATTTGGAATTAGTTTTGACCGAGTTATACATTCAGATTATCCAAATTCGCAAGTCAGAAACAAGTATATCATCTTTTACTCCTTGGGTAAATATCAAAACTTCCAAAAATTTGCATAAATACCTTCATAAGGCTATCATGATATAATGATGGCACTAGATTTAGTAGTCCTCTGTTTCAGCCTCGTTGTGAGCACAATGTTGTCCCAATACAATTTCAAGTTAGATTCTCCCAGTTCTTTGAGAAATGCCTTTTGTTCCTTTCGCTTCTTCTTGAAACCCTATATATTTTGCTGTTGTTTGGCGCTCCATTGTTGTACTTGAGCCTTTTCCTTCTTTAATTGTTGCACCATTCTCTGGATTTCTTTGATATTCTCTTTATCACTTCTAACCTTGACTTTGAATTCTAGAAATTCTTCTGCAGGTGAAGGTTTGTTTAGGTCTATAACAACCTTATGTTCTCTCAGTTTGATTTGGTATCTAGAATCCAGTTCTAAGCTATGATCATCATCAGAACTATCTGATTCCATGGCCTCTGGAATATCTGGAATCTGATTTGAATCTACAGGATGATATTCTTTGTCTTCATAAATTTGACATGTGCCTTTGAAAAATGATTCATCCCTTGATGATCTAGTGGTTTCTCTCATTATAGGTCCTGTAGAATGTTGAGAAACTTGTTTTCCTTTTCCTGTTGATTTCCCCAAGATTTTATTTTCTTTTTCTCTCCTGTGCAATGGAGGTATTTCTGCATGTTCTTTAATACCTGCTTTAGAGTCTTCGGAATTGTCTTCTATAACTATGAGTTTTTTTTTTTTGATAGATGGGTCAAACATAGATTTAGATTTTAATCTATATTCGTTGACATCCCTACTGGAGTTTCTCCTAGGGTATTTAGATAGAGGTGCAAATTTCTTCCCCTGTTTTTTTCCTTTGGCACTTTTCTTACTTGTCAATTTTTGTTTATGTTTTACTGTGGGTTTAATTGGGTTTACATTGTAATCCTCATCTATATCTACTTCCATATTTATCTCTCTATCAGGAAACACATCAATATCTGCATCAGGTTTTAATCTCTTACCTCTACTAGTGGTGGCTTCTTCCTGACCTTTATCTATAGGGGTGTCAACAGGGATTCGTTGGGTTTGCATATTTCTTTTTTTGGCCCTTGTTACCTTGGTTGGAGAGGTTTCTTCTTTGATTGGGAATTCATCAACTATAACACTATGTTTCTGTGTAGTTTCTCTTTTCCCTTTAGCCTTTTTTTGATTTGATTAGTTGTGGATCATTACTTAGAGACCATATTAACCAATCCCAGGGTCTTTGTACTTCATTAAAAGAAAAAACAACCAGTGTCTTTGTCAAAACTTGGTGGAACAGACTACCTTTGGCTGTGGCAAGATGAGACTGTACCCTTTTGGACATCTTCGATATACTTTTGAGTAGAAAATATGGTATATTTAAGGGGTAATCTCCACTGATGTGCATTCATAATCTGACATGATAGATGTAAACCAAAGAGAACCTACCCTAACATGTAATATACCTATGAATTATAATCAGAGCGGTATGCCACTCCTTTCTGATCCAGCTATTTGGTACTCCTTTCTTCCAATTAGGGTTTTGTTTATCTGGTAACAGGAACTGGTTCACGAATTCTATGACCATGTGCTCTTTTTTCCACCACCTTTCTCCCCCTATTGACAATTTGCAAGCTCTGGGAATAGAGTGCTCAGTCACCATCATCAACAATTTTCCAATCACAAATTCGAAACCGTCGAGGTTCTATGCGAATATCATGGAGACATGTTCATCATGTCTCTGGAAAGTGGTGAAAAAATCGGACTAACCTACATATTTAAATATCTGTGCCATCGATGGGTAAGATTCCAATAGTTCAGTGCCCTCAGGTTCCAACCTAATGATTTGTCCACTTTTATTCGACGTCGTGTCACTGATACAGTCCTGTAAAACTCTATGTTGTTTGAAAATGAGAATTTTTAAACCTGTAGTTGTTATTACATAACAATTTCTTTAAATTAGATATCTGCACACATCACCCAAGAAATTAGAATAAAATATGATGGTATCGTTTAACAATATCGGGAACAAGATTGATTTGATGTGGGTCCTTGCTGGTATAGCTCAATCTCATTCATACAACAGTTTAAACTGCATCATCAATCTAAGAAAAGATCGTGGAGCACATGCAGGTCCTTTACCCACGATTTGTGCGATCATGATAAGATTTGGATGGCTGGTGCATGTCAAAACATAATTTCCTTAGTGATGCAGGAATAACTCTATTCCTATAGCGCCATTCATGACTTGGAAATAATTTGAAATTTCAAAATTCAAAAAGACAAATGATGTGACAAATCTCATTAGTTCATGTCGTAAAGCTTCAAAACATTAAGAAAAATATTTCAAAGTGCAAAATGAAAAACATAACAATCTCAAACCAAGGGTAAAATTCTAAAATTCAAGCAACAAGGTATAAGAAAGGAGGATTTAGGATTAGGGATACTCACTAAATCAAGAAAAATATTAGAGACTAACAGGGAATATGAATCTATAAATTTTATCAGCCCATGATGTGCTTACAATTCTTATTTTGCCTTCTGTACCTTTAGGCTCATTTCCCTTAATGTAAGGTAGCTAGAGAGATAGTGGAGAGGCCCAGAGGGCCCATAGTGATAATAGTGGATGCCATTCAATGTAAGGTGGATTAGTTCCACTATATTATTAAATAAGGCCCACTATGGTAGTTAGATATAATAAATGGGTAGTTAGATGTAATAAATGTAAGAGGACTTCTTAGAAGATTCTACTTCTAGAATATTCCTCCTCTAGAATGTTCTTAGGTGATGGTAGCACTATATAAAGGAGTTCAAGTAATGTAATGGGACATGAAGAGAATTAATTTAATTGAGTGGTATCTCTATAGGAAGATTACCCCTCGAAGAGGCAAGTGAACAAGAGAGGATCCCTTCCACAATAGGATCCATTGTATGGTGTTGCCATACCTCAAGGGTTTGATAATAATAAATTAGATTTTTCATATTGTTATTGTATACATTTTTGGTGTTTCTCTATGCAAGTATTGGATACTTAACAATTGGTATCAGATCCTTTCCTTGGCCAAAGAAGGGAAGAAATTATTTTCTCTTTTTGCAGAAATTTTCTAGGGAAGAAAAAGAGGGTGGTGCACTTTAGGTTCATATATGAAGCTTTACTAAATGAATTTGACAAAAAATATTGGGTATTTTAATTCCTCTCATAAAAATACCCAATTTCAAAAAACAAATCATCCGAAACGGAGTCCGGGAAGTGAAGTTATAAGAATTTTAAATTCAACTGTTTTTCATGGTTTTTTCAAAAAAGGCCGTGATTTTCTGCGGTAATTTATTGTTCTTTTTTCGGGTTTTTTCATGATGTCTGCAAGACTGAAGAGTTCATAGGGTTCTCATATGGATATTTCCTCTCAAACCTCAAAGAAATTCTTGAAGAATTCAAAGCCCAATTGTTTGACACATTGGATGACACATTGGATGACTTTGTAGATGGCCTCACAAACAGCCTCAATGATAGTTTTCATAGTATTCAAGAATCATTTTATAGCATGAAAAAGATATCTCTTATGGCGTACCTCAGGGATGAATATAATCAAGAAATATATTCTTGATATGATTTGGATACCGATTGCAATGATTGGTATATAGATAGTTGTCATTTTTGGGATGACAACCAGTTTCATATTTTATTTGATGACTCTAATCCACCTTTTGTAGAGAGCATCAATGTGACAAATTGGGAGCCAATGATTATTACCAGTGTCCATCTTGCATATTCTACAGTGGTATTATTCCTTCCAAATTCTTCTACGACAATTTTCCACTATGTGGATGGATCTTCTTATTTGGATCCAAATGACATGTTTCAATCTTTGGAGCATCATTTTGAGTTGGTTATTGGGTTCCAAAATATTCCATGAAGAGTTCACATGAGCACTTGGAAATGGGACCCGAGATTACAATGGAGGTTGGAATACTTTAGCATGGTGGCATTCCTTTCTACATGGGACCTTGGTTCTCGAGTCTTCTTCAGCATTATGGTCCACAATTATCCATGGGACCCTGGTATATGGTTGTACATCAACCATTGAGGACAACACTTTCATAAGGGGGATGGAATGTAAGGTATCTAGAGAGGTAGTGGGGAGGCCCAGAGGGCCCATAGTGATAATAGTGGAGGCCATTCAATGTAAGGTGGACTAAGTCCATTATATTATTAAATAAGGCCCACTGTGGTAGTTAGATATAATAAATGGGTAGTTAGATGTAATAAATGTAAGAGTACTTCTTAGAAGGTTCTACTTCTATAAGATTCCTCCTCTAGAATGTTCTTAGGTGATGGTAGCACTATATAAAGGGGTTTAAGCAATGTAATGGTACATGAAGAGAATTATTGTAATTTATTGGTAGCTCAATAGGAGGATTCCCCCTCGAAGAGGCAAGTGAACAAGAGAGGATCCCTTCCATAATAGGATCTTTTGTATGGTGTTTCACTACCTCAAGGGTTTGATAAAAATAAATTAGATTTTGCATATTGTTCTTGTATATATTTGTGGTGTTTCTGTATGAAAATATTGGGTACTTAACAATTGTATGTAAGTATTGGGTACTTAACACTTAATGACTGGAGGAGGAAGTACATGATGTTCAAGTTTTGGTGTGCTTCCTAGTTTGGAAGATGTCTAAGGTGGTGTAATATTATGAAGTGGTAGGAATATACTACAGTTATCTTTTTGGTCACATATTCATGTTCTTATATATTTCTGAAATTCTGAGCAAACTCTATGGTTACCTCATAATCATATCCTCTGAGTCTTTCAAAGTATCCCAACCAATTACATCCCTGAAATGTGTTTACTATCTCAAGATTGTAATAAACCCTAGAAGGCTATGTTGGCTCTCTCGTTTTGAATCCAACTCCCATGGTTGATGTCAAGGATGATGATTTTTCAAAAGAAGAGAAAGATTGGTTACTAGTTTCATGTAGAGTTTTCAATTTGAATTGTTCCTTAGAGAGTGTGGCAACTCAAGTTTTGTTTTTAGTAAAATATGGTGGATATAATTCCATCAAGGGTTTTCTTAGAAGAAAAGAGTAAAAAAATGATGAGGGTTTCCTTAACAAATTCAAGGTTGGTATAGTTTCTCTACATTCATTCATGTAGAAACAAATTTCTATAGGAACTATGTAAATCAGGATTCTATAGGATGCATTTTTGAAATACTCACACAAAATTTAGTGTTGAAATAATTCGACCATGGATTTGTAAACATAAGGACTTTGGAAATATCTATGAATAATTTAAGACATGGAGAGATGGTTATTTTTAGAGTTTTGTTCTATGGGACTGTGACTGTGAAAATCAGGTTTCTACAAGATACAATTTTTTTGGTTCAAAAACCCATATAAACCCCCAACAATGACCATAAGTCTGAAAATCATAAACATTGAAGCCAATGTAGAAAATGTTGAGAATATTTATATAATTGTAGAGATCTTTCTTTGTCTAGGGTTTCACGACTACCTATAGTGATTCTACTCCTATAGTGTCTTCTAATTCTTTAGCTGGTTGTTTTGGTTCTCTTCCTCACCTGCGATCTCATCTTCTTTCTCTCACATATCTTGAACCACCTCCTCTTCCTTCCAAATTTCAAAATGGTGCTCTGATTCTCCTTTAACTCCAATTTATGCCCCCAAATCTTCTATTGGATTGTTGTCTTGTCACATTTGTCGACTTGATGTTTTTATGACTCCTTAATTCATTCTCTCAACTCATATCAACAATCCTCCACTTAAATCACTTAATCTCCAAGTGCCAATTCAAATCTCGGAATGAATTATGGCCACCCCCCACTGACAAGATGTGAACATCCTAGTTTTCATCACCAGATTTAGAATTTATAAATGCTTAGACCATATTAAATATGCATGAATAAAATTGTATGAAGTTTAAATAAATTTTGAGAGGAGAGATTAATGTGTTACCTTGATTACCTTTGCATGCATATTAATTTTGATTTTTGCAGGTGGTTGGAGTAATTGCAATGGTGATTGGTCAGTTGATGATGTTCAGGTCCTTTTGACATCTTCTTTGAAATTGGTGTTGCAATCATTCTACATGATACAGACCATCCTCTAGATTATGAATATTTTCTACAAGACATAGATTATCCTGTAGAAATGTGTTTTTTTGCTTGATTGTTGATTCTGATGTAGAAATGGTTGGAGAATGTTGTTGTGTTGTTGTTATTGATAAATTGATTGTTGATGTTGATTTTGACACTTGAATTCTTGGAATTTTATGTGGATATGGTCATGTAGGTTGATCTTGTAGAACCTGTAAGATGGTCCTGTAGAAATCTGTAGGATAACCCAATAGGTTAGTTTTTATTGAAAACAAAATGTAAAAGGTAATTGGTTGAGTATGGAAAGTGGTATTGATGAATGATGAAAATAAAAACAAGGATAATTGAATGGAGTTGATGGAAGATGTTATGTATGGAAGATATCATGGGAAGTGTAGATAAACTAAAAAACTTTGTACTTCTTTTATTTTCTGGTTGTTGACTATATGCTAATGTCTCCTTGTGCATATGGTTACTGCAAATGGTGTCTTGGTACATGCTAAGAAAAATATTGGTACTTTGAATTTATTTTTCTTTTTTCCTTTTTTCTTCTTTCTTTTTTCTTTTCTCTTTTTTTTCTTCTAAAGGTAGAAGTGCCATCACTGGTTTTCACCAATGCCTTGCTTCATCAAGCCTCCAAGAGGTTTTCTTGATGACGATATTTATTTCTTCCTCATATCCGAGACTGCCTCCATTGGAAGTTTTCACCCATGTATCTGTCCTAGATGCCTCTTGGAGGTTTTCATCCAGTATTTTTATATTTTATTCTTTTTTTTTTCATATTTATTTAGTGGAATGGATTGAGAGCATATTTGTCATCAATAACATCCAAATTTTGTGTCCACATTGTTGTTGTTAACTCGTCCTTTTTCAATGTCTTCTTGTAACCTTTAGTTTGAACCCATCCACTAGTAGGGGTATTCATTCATCATCAATGGTTCTGATATGGATTGAACAAATATCATAACACTTCTCAATAATGTATGGTCCTATCCACCTAGTCTTAAACTTTACTTTGAAGTCCTTAAATCTTGAGCCAGACAACAGAGCCCAATCCCCCTCTCTGAAATTGTTATGCTTAATATTTTTTTCATGCCAATATTTTCTTTGTTTTTGCATTACTTCATTGTTGAAGAGGGATTGCATCATGTAATCATATAAGGAATTTAGTTGGCTCAATATTTCTCTTAGTATTGATGGTAAATTCATGTCTAATTCAGTTGTTTTTATCAATGTATGATATTCAAATTCAATAGGGAGCATGTCTTTCTTACCATACACTAAATCAAAAGGAAAAATCCATTTGGTAGTTTTCAATGTAATGTTCTATGTCCATGCTTCTTTTGTGAGTTTCTTTGACCAATATTTCTTGTTCATGCTCACTATTTTGGTGAGGATTTTTTCTAGCTCTCGGTCAGTGACCTTAGCCTTCCCATCTACTTGTGGATGGTAGGGTGTTGACTTTCTATGATGGATGTTGTGTTCCTTCATGATTTCTTCAACAAGTATGGATGTAAAATGAGGTCCTTTATTTGTGACTATCTCTCTTGGATAAACAAACCTTGAGAATATGCATTCTTGGAAGAATGTAGATACAATATATTTCAGTGGCATCTTTCATAGCTTTGAATTCAACCCATTTTGTTGAATAGTTGATGCATACCAATATGTGATTATTTTTCTCGAATGGAGGATCAATTTGTCCTATGAAGTCCATGCCCCACTTTTCAAATGGTTCCAATGATACTTGAGTTTGTAAAGGCATCTCATTCCTCTTTGTAGGCTTCCCCATTCTTTGACATTCATCATAATGTGAAGTGTATTGTTGAGAATCACTATGTAAAGTTGGCCAATAGTATCCAACTTGTAAGCTTTTGTAGGATTTCCTCTTTCCTGCATAATGTCATCCACATGGTTCATCATGAAAAGAATGGATGATATCATGAACCTCATCTTCTCCTATGCATATCCTCAAAATTTGGTTTGGGAAAAGTTTTAACAGATATCACGTTACCCATGTATAGGATGAACTTTTCCAGATAATCTTTCATCTCTCCCTGTAGGAGAAATATTGAGGGAACTTTCTTGTTTTAAAATAATTTTCTATATCATCAAACCAGGGGGTTTGTGTTGATATGGAAAATAGGTTCTCATCTAGGAACATGTCATCAATCATGTCTTTTTCAGTAGGAATAGTCAACTTGGATAATAAAAAAAATGCAACTACATTTTTCTTTCCAGGCTTATCGAGAATTGTTAGATCAAATTGTTGTAATAAAAAAAACCATATAAAATTCCTACCATTAATGTCATGTTTATTCATAAAGTATCAAATGGTATCATGATCTATATGGACAAAACAATTATACCCTATAACATAATGTCTGAATTTATTGAGTGCATGAACTACTTCTAACAGTTCGTTTTCTGTAGCAGTGTAGTTGATCTCTACACGAGCCAAATTTTTACTTATGAAATAAATTTCATACGGTTTATTTTCTTCATATTGTCCCAAGACTACTCCTATAGACTTTACGGATGCATCAGTGTGAATGTGAAATGGAATATCCCAATTGTGACCTTGTAGTACAATAGAAGTTAAGAGTTTCTCTTTTATTGTTTCAAAATCTTGTTGGAAGTTCAGGGTCCAACAATAATATACATCTTTGGACAACAAGGTGAAAGAAGGAGAAGCTATATTACTAAAATCCTTGATGAACCTCCTATGGTATCCTTCATGTCCAAGGAAAATTCTAATATATTTTGGTTTCATAGGTATAGAAAGTAGGGTAATAATTTTTATTTTGTTTTTGTCTACTTCAATCCCTCTAGAATACAAATAATGTCCTAAAACAATCCCTTCATTCATCATCATATTACATTTTTCATTTCCAAGGGACAGGTTCATTTATCTACATATTTGGAGAAATTTGTATAAATTGTCTGAGGCTTCATCAAAAGAATTTCCATAAAGGGTAAAGCCATCCATGTAGATCTCAACGTTATCGTGAATGAGTTGTTGAAAGATCAATTATTGCAGGGATTAATTAATCGTCAAAAAATATTAATTTAAAAAAAAGATTAAATATCAAAAGTTTAGTTCTTAGAATATTTGTTGTAATTGATGTCAACCCTTGAAAAAAGTTGCATGTCGAAGTAAAGTAGTTGTAAATAGAAGATAACAAGTTTCATGTGAGTTGCATGCCATCACAATTTGCATGGAAGTTGCATGTCATTATGATACTTCTCTTTAAAACAAAGAGTAGAGTCAATTGTAAATCACTTTTGTGTATCACTTCTCAGAATATAGGTTGGAGATATGACGTAGTGAGTCAAATACAAAGAATTCCAATGAAGTAAGAAGTTTGCAGGAGATGAGAGTATGAAGAAGAGGTTTCATATAGGTATTCCTTGAGTATATATGTAGGTTTCAGGAGGAAAAGTGTGGACATCCACAGGCTATAGTGAGGAAAGGATGGATACCCGCGAGCAGATAGTGCAGAGGATCGTGGACCCATGGGAAAAATTTGTAAAGATCAAGAATCTAAAACTTAGGTCAACTACATGATTGAAGGTATGTATTCCTTTGTATGTTAGAGTGAGTATTCTGAAGAAATCAGGAATTGGTATGACTTAGTGATTCAGAATCATTTGATTTGGTGAAGTCTCTTGTGGATCTTGGTATGAGGTGTGTGTGGCTCCAGTCTTGATGAGATATTGATATCAGTAGCAACAAAAAAAATATCATATACAATAGTAGCAACATGTTATCAATGAAATAGGTAGTGATAGGTTTATCTACATTTATATTTTAGGGTGTTTGGATGGGGCAAGGAAAGGGGGTTGTAGCCTCCTTCCAGTTGGAGCCGAAAAATTAGGGAGTTGGAGATTTCTTTAGGTTGTAGCCTATAAATAGGGGGTTGGAGCCTCCTTTTAGTTGTAGCTAGATAAATAGGAAGTTGGTTCTTCCAATGAATGTACTCTTTTGATAAATAAGAAAATCATTCTATGGTTTTCTCCCACATTGGGTTTCCACATAAATTTATGGTGTATTGTGTTTATGCATTGAATTATGATGTTTTGAATTCTCATAATATTATTGGAGGTTTTATATTGTGATTAAAAGCACTAATTGATCTCATACTGATTCACCCCCGCCCCTCTCACTATTCCAACAATTGATATCAGAGTAGGTCCTTGAGGAAGCAATCCAACCACTGGAAGGAGATCATGGAATACGCTAAGATTGGAGCACCAAGGTTTGATGGTCAAAACTATACCTTATGGAATAAAAGGATGAAAAAATTTGTACAGGCATAGGGATTTTATGTTTGGAAATCAATAGTAGATGGGTATACAACACCAACCACTCCCCCAACTGACGAAGATGGAAATAAACTCATGGAAACAACTCAAAGGATAAAGGTACTATTCTGAGAAGTCTAGTTGATTTGGTATTTGTCAAAGTTATGCATTGTAATAGTGCAAAGGATCTTTGGGATAAAATCCAAAATATTTATGAAGGAGATGTCAAGGTAAAGGGAGCTAAGCTTCAAATTTTTAGAGTTAAGTTTGAACAGTTGAAGAAGAAGGAAGATGAAGACATTGAATCCTACTTTCTGCAAGTTGACAAAGTAGTTAACACTATTAAAGTATTGGGAGTAGAATTTGATGAGTCATTGGTTGTTCAAAAAGTATTGAGGTCTCTTCCTATGAGATTTAATTCTAAAATATCAGCCATAGAATAAAGAGAAGATCCCGGTACATTGAGCATGGATGAGATATATGGAATATTTACTTCCTATAAAATGAGAAAAGAATAGGAGAACCTAGTCACAAAAGAAGTATCTTTCAAGGAATCCAAGAAGAAAAGGAAGAAGATCAAGGAAAATTCAAAACCAAGTTGCAGTTGTAGTGATGATTCCAATGGATATGAAGAGATGGCTAACTTGGTAAGGAAATTAAAGAAAGAAACTGACATGTATAAAGGTATGCTTCCATTGAAATGTTTCAGTTGTCGTGGTATTGGTCATTTTTCTTCTAAATGTCTTCACAGGAATAAAGACAGTGATGAAGAAGAAGTTTATAAAATGGAAAATAAATATCAAAAGGGAAACAAGAGAATAAACAAAAAGAAATTATTCAAGAAAATTTTCTAATCAAAGGAGGAGATTTCCTCATTAGAGGAGGAGAATAATGACAGTGAAAGTAATTCAGAAAGAGCACTCTTCATAGAAGTAGAAGATGATTCCGAAGAAGAAAGCAAATTTGATCTTAGAGAAGAGATAATAAGTGCATTAGAAGAACTTAGGAAGGAAAGAAAGAAAAACAAGTCACTCAAGGAACAGTTAAAAATGAAAGAGGGATCTCAAAATTCCAACTCTGAAGAACTAGAGAAGATGACCACGAGTCTAAAAATTAAAATAGAAGACTACAAAAGAATTGAGAAAATACTTAGAAGCCAGATAGAAGAAAATGAGAAAATTATTGGAAGCTTGGAAGCAAAGATAGTCTCTTTAAGGAAAGATTTTTAGAAGAAATATATGCAGCAGAAGAGCACCAAAAAATTGGATCAAATAATCAGTATTCAAAGACCATTCAATGATAGATCCAGACTAGGATACAATCAAGTACATAATGAGAAAGGATCAATATCTAAGACAACAAAAAGGGAAGCAGGAAAAAGAAGATATGCAGAGATTGTCAAAGATATGCACTAGTATATGTGTGGATCCCTTGCTATATTGTCTAAGTGTAAGATTTACTTGTAACCGTAATTATGATGGAAAGGGTAGAAGTTGGCCCTACCATATGTGAAATATAATTAATGTTTATTATAATAAATAATTATATTTCCGAGTTATTAAGGTCGACCATGTTGTGCCAATAGACACACATATTTTTGTGTCTGGTCTTGTATAAATAGAGGTGATTTCCCCATTGAGGAAACACACACTCTCGCATGGAAACTTGGAATTTCAGCAAACAGTTATAAGGTTGAAGTGTGCACCTCTCTTGGGTGCTAGTTTCAAGGTTGTAGAAGCACCCTCTTATGTGCATTAGGGTTTATGGATGGGGGATATTCTCTTGAGAATATAGAAAAGGATTGTCGGGTTTTCTTCCCTTGAGTAGAAGGGTTTCCCAAGATATTTCTTGTGTTCTTGTGCATGGTAATTCTTCTTGTGATCTTGTTTATTGCAGCACTTGTGAATGGTGTAGCTGCATTTGTTATGGTTCAAGTAAATGATAAAATGAAATAAACCTCATGCTTGAGCCTAACATAGTGAAAATTCAACATGGTATCAGAGCATAGATCTTGAAGAAGCCATTACACAAGATTTCAGAGCCAACCGTCCTCTCTTCTACAGAACTGTGCAACCCTCTTAGGGTTTCCAAAAAAAGGTACAACCCTCTCTTATTTGGAGGTTTCATCACTTTTTACTTAAACGTTGGGGCTAAAAATTGCATAGGAGTGTACGACCTCCGTCAACGCACCTCCAACAACTCTCAGATTTCATTTTCGAGAATTTGGGTTTTTATCCCTAGGGTTTCTAGGGTTCCACAATTTTCTACATAAATTTTGGTTTTAGGGTTTATGTAGCTCATTGAAGGAGTTTTCAATCTTACTAGTGTTCATTGAATTTCAATAATTATAGTGCGTAGTCATAAGCCCAACGAAACCTAATATTGCTATCCTAGCTTAGTCATTAGGTTTCCTAGCCTAATTGCCAAGGGTTTGTGGAAGAATCTACAAACCATGAGGAAGGAAACCTTGGTGAAAGATAGGCTTGATGGATCAAGAAACTTTAGTTTCTAGAAGTCAAGACTACAAATCACCCTGGAAGAGGATGACCTATTGAGTATGATACAAAATGATTTACCAGAAACAACTATTGATGAAGAGAAAGAAGAATGGAAGGAAGATGATGTCAAGGAAAGGAAGATAATCATCTACTCAGAGTGAAATTTTCCTACCAGGAAGAAAGAAACACAACTTGCCTCCACTTTTGATGTTGATCCAGAGCCACATCAAATAGATGAAGACATCAAATATGAAGCCTTCTTATTCATATCAACACTCTCAAGTACGATTCCTATTGATAATGATATATGCTTAATTGATAGTGGTGCCTCCAGGCACATGACCAAATATAGAGATCATCTGACAGATCTTGTTGAGAAAGAGACCAGTATACATGTTGTACTTGGAGACAATGCGAGATATAATGTGAAAGGGGTTGGAACTTCTACATTCCAACTAGATTCTGACATACCCCTTCAATTGAGTGAGGTACTATATGTACCTGGGATGAAAAGGAACCTTGTATCCATTTATTAGAGATAAAGGCTACAAGGTTACCTTTTTTGAAGGAAACGTTCTTGCATGTCACAAGAACTCACATATGGATTTTTCCCGAGTAATTGGTGTTCAAGAAAACAACTTATAAAATTTGATTGTTCGACCAATTCAGGCCATGTTACATGATACTAACAGGTTGAGTGTGTAACATCCCCGGCCCTCCAAAGTTTGGGCAATTCTACTAACACTTATGACTTTATCCCTTTAAAGCTTTGATACCAAACTGTAACATCCCGGACCCTCCAAGGACCGGGCGACACTACCAACACAACTTCTACTTATCCTTTTAAGATCTGAAGTAATGTTACTACGGAATAACACTTATATAATATGCATTTAAATTAATATAAATGAATAAACACATAGTAGCACCTAATTATTGCTAACATACATAATTAAGGTAAATAACAACAATTCGTATGCACAACAAAATACATGATAATCCTATAAGCATCATAGGTATGCAAAACATAATATTAAGCACAAACTGATACTTATCTTTGAAACTATAGTAATTTCACCAACTGCGTGCAAACCTTCCATGAACCTCCCAGCCTTAGACCGCGCTGCTCATCACTCTCAGCAGTAGGTCACCCTCGATTTGGGACTAAGCTCCACCAGGTAGGGGAATCCTAGGCTAGGCAGGGTCAAAAGGAAGACACATAGTCACAGAAGAAGGATTCTCTCCCAGGAGCCACTTATGCCCACTACCCACAGACTCTCATTCCCCATATGCCTGTCCCACCCCTGAATTATACACCTTCACTGTCACCCGGACAGTCCTTCGGCTGCTAAACCTCCCTTGCCTTGGGTTTCAGCAACAGACCAGACCAGAATTCTCAGAGTTTTGTAGCAGCTACAGGACCCCTTCCAAGAGTTCTTACTTCCTCAGCACAATCTCTCACCTGGAGAGAGTTGCTCACAGGTTTGGCAACCTGTTCTTGTGACCAATTCCAGCACAATGAGGACACAAAAGAAAGGCTCAAAAATGCACAGTCAATGGCAACAACCTCACATGGTCAAGACTACGCTTCCAACACAACCCACTGGATAGCACAACACAACCTAGACAAATTCAGGTTTCTTAATCATGGAACATGTAACGGACTCATGGTTATGGTTTCAAGATTATGTAAGGGTGTACAGAGATCTCATGCACAAGCTTGAACTGTCCAGGTAAGAGATCTGAAAACAACACTAGACAGAGGTCGATCATGGATAGTCACGAGTTCAGATAGAGGATGGAGAAATTGGAAGGTCAAACCCTCGGACTCAGGTGATGGTTGGACGAATGCAGATCCCCAACACAACTTATTCCTATGCTTTTAACTGCATGCTCCTTGGTCGACACATGTTTCCCATGAAGTTACATGCGCTCCATCAACATGTGTTCCTCTCCAGGAACTTAGGACAAAACATACACAATTACACAGTACTTTGGAATAATAATAAATTATTATTCCCAAGGGCTTAAGCCCCCAATCTTAGCCCCTATTTCTTACCTTTCATCCCCCTCTCCCTTACCCAATATTTGTGGAAGCTTAGTCCCCCATCACTCATTCATCGTGTTCGGTCCACACACAGAGATGTTTATCTTTTATTAATAGTGTGCATAATTACATGTACAAAATCATGCTCCTGGTCTTTAACACTTAGCCTCTCTGGCATAATAAACACATAATCCTATCATCTTATCAATACTCGAATCACCAGCCTACAAAACATGATTTACAAAACATGATTACAATAGGGCTCTTCCTTTGGGATATTACAATCCCCTCCCCTTATTTTTGCACTGTCCTCAATTCAAATTTCACACAACATCCGCAGGATTTTCAAAACATTTAGATAGATGCGGTTATTCTGACCACATAGCATCCTCATGCTTGTTATAACCCTAAATTGCACCACACATGCTTACCTAGCATCAGGCCAACTCATATCCCTTCTTTGCCAAAACTCTGTTGAACAACTCTTTGAAAATCCTCTTGTGTAAAGGCCCACGCGCCCTAACCCATTACTGCATGCGTGTACACGCTGGATGACTCACAACAGCCCACGTGTACCTACAAAAGCACGAAAAAAGGAAAGTTGCCGACGGAAAAAAAATCTATGGGTGAGTTAACTGAAACTCCCAGCCATGCATGGTCGAGGGTTCGTCCAAAAACCTAACTCCTTCTAGCATATAAAACAAGGGGTAGGGATACCATTTGGAAGAGGAAAAAATATAGCAAAGAAACTCTGCCCATTTACGTATTCCATTGTCCCAACCCTTTAGCCTTTCCTAATGCCAAAGGAGATTTAAAGCAAAGCAGTTGAAGGACAGAAGAAGAGGAGCCCAGGATTAGGTTCAAGGAGCGGTGGCCGGTCTCAACTTTTGTAAGTTGACTCATTTTAAGTAATAAAGAGAATGCTTTTCCCGTCCCAATTCATGAACTTTCTATGGTTTGGTTAGTTTATGTTTGATTTCTAACCTGTTGGTATAGAAGTAGCATGCATGCATAGTTGTTGTTTGTCTTGAGTGCAGGTCATCTTTGGAAGGAGCATTGCGAATAAGTAATCAAGCACAACGGAGGATCAACATCAAACACCGATAACAAGGTAGGTGGATCTTTCCATGCATTTACTGAGAAAAGGGGATTTAAATCTAGGGATGTAGGTAGAAAGTAATTTTTATTCGGTCAAATCTGCATGAAAAGTCTGAACTCTATTTGCTATTCTATAGGGTGTTTTTCCCAACAACAGAATTGGCGATCGTACTGGGGAGAATACTCTTTAGGGTTCCTGGATTTTTTTTTTAGTTTTTGGGTAGTTTAAAGACTAGTTTTTTCTTGCCTGTCTTTTCTTTTTGTTTTTGTAAGGTCTAAGCTAGCAGGGAGTCTAGTTTTCCATACCAGCTTTCCCTGACTTTTGCTTGACTGTGTTTTTCGGGACACACAGAGGTACATGCCCTATCCTCTTACAACCCACGTGTGAATGCTAGATGTAGAGATAGCAGTAGCGTGTAGGAGTTCAAATAACCTCAGAGGTAGTCGTCCTCTTCCCTGTCAGAATCACACATTCTCAGGGGGTTTTCTGGAATTCTGTCTGAGTCTTGTTTGCTAACAGTCCTATCTCAGATTTTTTTTGCCTTACTCAGATTGTTTTTTGCCTTATTATTTTTCCTTGCATTATTTGTTTTTCTGTTAGAAAGAGTATCCAAGCCTTCAAGGGATCCTGGTTATCAATACCAGAGGTCTCTTCCTGGTCTGGTCTATCTATTTTCATATTTTTCTTTAGAGTTTAGATATACACACGACCTGTACAAGGTCAGCCCGCATGTACACACCCTCTGTTGTTGTTCAACACACGTTCTGTTTGAGTGACAGTCGTGTGCTTGTATAGGCTACTTTTTGTTTAGGGTGGGGAAGTCATCCCCTCCTTTGATAAGAAGTATTCCTCTTAGGTGTTTGAATCTATGTTTGAATAGTCAATAGCTTAGGATTATTTTTAGCCTTAGCTTGCTTTTTCTCATTTAAAACATTGTCAGAAAAATAAAAAATAAAATTTTTGTTTTCTTATGGTTTTTAGACAAGCGTGAGAGTCATTGTTTTTACAATTTCCATTGTGTGATTCTTTAATCTGATTATTTGCGATCTGTGCTTTAAGCCAGAATTGTTTTTCTTGGTTTTTTGCTTGTCGATATTTTCCCTTTCTTGCTTTACTAGCACTTAAATAAAAAAAATAAAAAAATCCATTTTTGTTTTCTTCTTTGGTTGAACAGTGTGTTTCTGCATCATTAGCTAGGGAGAATACTTTTATTTCATAAGTTTTTGCAGTTCACTTAGATCATAAGTAGCTCATAGTCGAGTGAAATTCCTTTGAGTTTGTTGTCCAAAATCTTAGAAAAATTAAAAATCTTTCTTTGTGAAAAGTTCTTGAAATTTTGCATTCAGTAAAAGTTTTGTTTCCAACTTTTTTATTCATTTTTTTCTTTCATCTTTTACACATCATCAGTTTCACCCTCATACCCATTGACGTAACACAAAGCCATAAAAGCAATGCTAATTTTAAAATCTACTAGAATTTTCTGTTTGTAAGGTTCAAAAAATAGTTCAAGACTAGGGCCTTGGATTAGGTTGGAGAGGAAACTCTTCAAGGCCATTCAAAACCAAACATTGGAGTCTGAGATAGGGAGTGTCTAAGTCTAGTTTTGTGGAAGTTATCCAGGACCCCCCTCTAACACAGGGGATAAACACGAGGTTGCGTGCGGGAAGGTAGCGGAGATAACCCCTCCAAAGCCAGACCAATCGTAGTGGAGAACACATATAGAGAGATTGTTTTGGGATTCCGTCATTTGCATTTGCCATGGGGCTTTGTGGGTCTCAAATCCATTCGAGGTCCTCAGTTGTCTTCTAGACCATTTTCTCTCGATACCCTTGACAGGTTTCGGGCTCGATACCCTACTCATTGTGGTCTACCCGACTTTCTACTGTACTCGCCCGGTGACTGTTCGCGTGCTGGTAACCTAGTTGCCAATCTTTTTAGGGACATACACAGGTGACTGCAGGGGTATACTACTATACCTAGGATAGACATCGGGCCACGCTTTGTAGAGTATACCTGGAGGGTGCTTCCATGTTCGAGTTGCACGTGCACCGGTAAGTTTCTCTAGTGTTGGTTGTTGTAACTATTCTTCCAAATAATTTAGTGATTGCTTGTCTTATCTCTTAGGGGATTCTTTTTAGTGTGTGTTACTTTTGAACGTTTAGACTACCTTACAGTGTCTTGGATCTTCTCACACAGTGGAGGATCCCGAGCTCCACCGGTCATGAAGGTTTCTTGGCCTGCCACCAGTTACACTAGAGCCACCCCCCCCCACCATTAAGGCGGAAGCTAGACCAACAAGGGTCTTTTGAAGCGACCGGGTTACAAACCATTGTGCCCGAACAACCCCTAGAGGAATCGACCATTTTGAACCTTGAAGAAAACGCTCTTGGCTCGGTTGAAACCCCAACCACTGATATCTTGGCACCATTTATTGTACCAATCCAATTTCACGAATGCCAGATAGTGCCTCACACAGCATGAAACAAATGTTGTTATTTCTTCTGGGAATTCTTCAATTCCCACCACAGTTGTCACCATAGGAGAGCCATCTCCTAACCTATCGTCATCAGTCTGAGCCACCATGGTCTCGGCTACAACTACATAACGCAGTGGACCGAACCCGTCTATGGCAGTGGCCACAACCCCCTTCACACCTAGTGCAACATGCCCTTCGTTCTCATACGTTATGCCTAGTTCGGGTACAAGTCCTGTACTAACCTACTCCACTTTACAAACTTTGGGTCTGGGGGCAGGGAGCTCTAGCGCTCTTCTGCAAGGTCACTTGGGGGGCACTCCTATCCCTTTTAATGCTTTTCCTTACGTAGGAGGTCATATCACTCCTTCGTCCCCTTCACTCGGCGGTTCGCATCAACAATCCGTCGGGCAACCTACACACAATAGTTTATTTGGAGTGGGGAGTTAGGGACCACCTTTGCACAGTATGTTGGTAGGTTCGACACCGTTTTCTTGGAATGGAATGTTTGGTAACAACACATTCTCATCATCCACTTTCCCAACTGGGGGCAACCCCATTTTTGGAAAATCTACTCCTGTGCAGGGTACTATTCCTGCACAGGGGGCACACATAGCAGGACCTTGGAATTCAGGGAAAGGATCTGTCCCCTCCTCTAGAATGTCGTTCTAGGGTAATTCTTTCCACAATCAATGGAACCCCAGACAGACTACTATGCCTATCCCCACGGGACCGGCATGGGGTAATCCTTCCCAAATTCCTTCGAATACAATGCATGCCCAACACTCTATGTCCTTTTTGGGAAATCAGCCGATGATGTCTCCACAGATGCAAAATCCTTATGCTGGACAAGGCCATGGTTTCTACCAGAATCCGGGCTAGCAACCAAACTTTTCCTGGCAACCTGGTGCCAGTCAAACTCCATGACCCTTTTTCCAAGTTATCAGCAACAACCCAAACTACCATTCCTGGTGACTTTACACTTGCCAGATTTGGCAAGGTTGTTGAATGACCCCATTTGTCACGATCCGCATTGGCCTTCGATGCTGACAAATTTTCCTTCGGACATTCCAAAGTTCGAGGCCAAGCCTAATGAAGATCCAGGTGATCATGTGACTACCTTTCATCTTTGGTGCTCATATAACTCATTGAAATATGACTCCATACAGTTGCGATTGTTTCAACGTACTCTCATTGGGAGTGTCGTGAAATGGTACATCAATCTCGATCGCTCAAGATACTCTTCTTTTGGTGAACTAGTGATGGCCTTCCTTAACCATTTCTAGTTACCTATGAGATACGACGCTGGCACAGAGCTGCTCTCCAATTTCGAACAGACAACACCGGACCATATCTCTGATCATATCCGAGAGTGGAGACGTCGGAAGAGTTTAATCAAGGTACCAGTCCCACCAGCATTCCTGCTTGAGTGGTTCCTTAAGTCTTTGGTCCCACAGTTATCCAAAGACATCGCAACATCCAGAGTTTTCTTCGAAGAAGATGCCATCATGAGGGCTCAACAGTTTGAGCTCATCTATTCTCAGTCTGGTTTATTATACAACATCTTTCCAGATGCGCCACGTTCAATACTGGATAAAACTAGACAGAGAGATGGACCACATGCCGATGGTATTGTTGGTTCAACAAAAACCAAGCTTATTGAGCAATTGACAAAGAAGTTGCAACAGTTATCCATACAACACACAGCGGCTAGCCAAACTACTACTTTGGCTACTCCCCCTACCCAAATGTTGGAATTACACACCGTGCAATCGACTAACCCAAAGGCCACCCAGCAGCCTGAAGGGAATAAAAAACAACGAAAGAAGGGTAAGGGGGATAAAAAACCCATTGATAATGCTAGCAGGGACAACACGAAAAAATGGAAGGAGAGGTATCCATGCAACTTGTGCACAGAAGACCACCCGACCCATCTTTATCCTCAACTTGCAGAGGCCCAAAAGTTTGTCACATAGAAACAACAAGCAGTGTTGACTAATCCCTTTCAAAATGGGCAAAATCTAACTCAAGCCTCTACAAGCACAGAAGGGGGCAGCCAAGAAACCTGCCCACCTCCAAACAATTCCTCATCCGCGAACGTATATATGGTTAGGGGTGATGCTTTCATATCAACTAGAGCGCACGATTATAGTAAACCAAGCTCTTCTGAGAAGGGTAAAGAATTTGATCTCCCATCTCTTCCTCTACAGATTGAGAAGACGTTGGGTGAAACAATGACACACATTCCAAAGGGTGCATTTAAAAAAGCTTCTCACAACCCAAACGCAAGGGCCGCCCAGAATTACTCTGTGGTGGAAGATTTATCACAAACCCCTTGTGCGATGTCTTCTTTGGAGGTCCTCCAAAGCTGCCCTGCTCAAAGGAAAGCCTTGTTAACCGCTTTGGGCTCTACTGAGACTTGTAATCCGGGTACCATCATGTTAGATACAACCGACTTAAAACCTTGTCTGCCTTACCATGTACCATTTTAGATAGTAGTGGCTCATCCCATGAAAACTTTTACTCATAATATCTTCCGCACGGTGGTCAACGAGGGTGCCTCGACATGCGTCATGTTGTTAGCATGTTGGAAGGCCATTGGCCAACCCGTTTTGTATCCATCACCTACTCTCCTCATTACTTTCAATGGTCATTCATTCCAACCGCATGGCATCGTTCCTTCTTTCCCTGTGCAGTTAGGAGGGAAAATCATGTGTGTCGAAGTAGAGGTAGTCAATGCTACCCTCGACTATAATCTCTTGTTAGGACGGAGTTGGACTTATGCTATGCAAGCTATGGTTGCTACAGTTTTCCAAGTCTTGTTGTTTCCACACGAGGGTCGAATAGTGACCATCGATCAATTGTCTTTCTCCAGACCTGACCCATCTTTGGGGGCATCCACGGTCATGATGATTGATAATCCTCAACCAGGTGTCGTTAACGTAGGAGTTGGTTTGTGCCCATCCTTTATGGGTACCTTCGATTACCCACCTCCTCACGACGATATCAAATTTATATCTAATCACCATAAGGTTGAGATTTTTCAAGTTTCATCGTTCTGCACGACTTACTTTGAGGATCCTTGGGTTCTTCCTTCCCCATAAACCACAATGGATGAGACAGGGCACCCAGGCATGTCCATGCCCTTGTCTGTCGCTGAAGTAGCGTACTCTTTAGTCCAGCAAGCTTCAGCTAACCCTGATCCAACTCCTGCACAAGAGTTAGATCCACTTCTAGAGCCTATTTGGGCTCAGGGTTCTCTCGCTAACGTCGATTCATTAGACTTAGTATTGCCTTCTGATGAAATAGTAATCGAAGAAATGACTAGTCCGGACAAACCTTAGGAAGATCTTCATCACAGATCATATTTTCTCCCAGAGTTAAGCCGAATCAAAGTAGGAGAATTCACCGTTACCATGACGGGAGATCAGCCGTGTCCTATTAATCTCTTAGCTACACATGAAATTTATGTTGAGGGAAATATCGCAACCATCACTGAAACTATACCAATCAACATCTCCTGAAACCCTGGCATTGTGGAGAATGTCTTCGTTGGAGCGGATTGCTCCCTCGAAGAGATTCAAATTTACACGGATCTTTTCAAAGAATTCCGCGACGTTTTTTGCTAGTCTTATGAGGAAATGCCAGGTATCTATCCAAAAATAGTTGAACATGAAATCACAACGTATCCTGATGCCAAGCTTGTTCGACAAAAACTTCGTCGAGTTAATCCCAAGAAAGCAGCAGCCATCAAGATTGAGGTTGAGAAATTGTTAAAGGCAGGTTTTATTTATCCTATCCATTTGACTCAATGGGTGTCAATCCTGTGCTGGTCAATAAAAAACAAGGCACGATTCGTGTATGTACCGATTTCAGTGATTTAAACAAGGCATGTCCCAAAGATAATTTTCCAACACCATTCATTGACCAGATCATTGATGAATGTGCTGGTTGTGAAGCCTTTTCTTTCATGGAAGGTTTTTCGGGATATAATCAAATCCAAATCAAACCCGAAGACAAACATAAAATAACATTCATTTGTCTGTAGGGTACATTCACATATCATAAGATGCCTTTTGGCCTTAAAAATGTTGGAGCCACATTCCAGCGGGCCATGTCTTTTGCTTTTCATGACCTCAAGCATATAGTCGAGGCCTACCTAGATGATTTAGCATCACGCTCTCGCAAGAGAACAGATCATCCCATACACCTTAGACTAATCTTCGAACGATGTCGCTACTTTAGGATTCGCTTGAATCCAAACAAGTGCAGCTTTTGCATAACATCGGGACATTTGTTAGGTTTCATTGTATCAACAACAGGGATCATGTTCGATCCTCTTAAGGTGGAGGCAATAATCCAGTTGCCCCCCCCATGCACAATCCTACAACTTCAGAGTCTACAAGGCAAGGTGAACTTCTTACGACACTTCATCACCAACTATGCCGAAATCACCAAGGGCTTTATGCATTTACTAAAGAAAGACATTCCTTTTTTCTGGGATGAAGCCACTCAATGCTCTTTCGATGCATTAAAACACGCCCTCACAACCGCACCTCTGCTACGACCACCTAACTATAACAAATATTTCTTATTATATCCGGCTGCCATAGAGTCAACCATTGGCATGGTTTTAGTTCAGGAAGATGATTCATTCTTAGAATACATGATCTATTACTTGAGTCGAGGCCTCGTAGGACCGGAACTCAATTATTCTCATATCGAAAAACTTGTGTTGGCAGCATTTCATGCTGTTCAACGGTTCCGTCACTATGTTTTGTTTCGCAAGACCACCGTCACTACTGTCGTGAATCCATTCCAGTACATGTTGACACAATGAGTATAGGTGGAAAAATCAGTAGATGGATAGTCATCCTCCAATAATTTGACTTAGACTTCGTTTCAGCAAAGTCCAAAAAGTCATTGGTCTTCGCAGAGCTTATTTCAGAACTTCCGGTTGAGTCAGGTGACGTTGTGCCTGAGGAATCACCTATCCAGGGAGATATGTTTTTTATTACATCTTCAGATCCCTGGTACGGAGATATACTTATCTATCTCTAGACTTTGAAGTGCCCCACCTCTGCTTCTCGTGACAAGCGTCGGCAGATACGCCATCAGGCTAAGAATTATCTCATACTCAATGATACGTTGTATCGGAGAGGTGTAGACTGCATCTTACGTTGATGCCTCACACATGAGGAGGCCCATCATGCTCCATGATTTCCATACCGAAGCTTGTGGCAGTCATTTGTCTGGGTTGGCAAAAACCCAAAAGATTCTACAAGCAGGTTAATTCTGGTCGACACTTATCAAAGATTGTATCGAATCGGTCAAGAAGTGCCATCCGTTCCAAATCTTCTCTTGGAAGATGAGGTCACATCTCGCTCCTATGTTTCATGTCATCATAGTTGGTCCCTTCACTAAGTGGGGGATTGATTACACTACTTGCAACCCCCGGTCAGCAAGGGGGCACCACTATATCATCATAGTTGTCGACTACTTCACTAAGTGGGTCGAAGCTATGCCAACGTTTAAATATGATGGAGAGACTGCAGCTCTCTTCTTATTCAACCAGATCATAGCAAGGTTCGGCGTCCCGAGACAAATTGTCACTGACCATGGCAGTCACTTTCAGAACCAAATGATGACCGAATTAACATCAAATATTGGGTTATGACAAGAGCATTCATCACCTTACTATCCCCCAAGCCAATGGGCAGGTGGAAGCTGTAAACAAAACTCTTAAGACTATTCTACAATGAACTATCAACTCAGCCAAGTCAAATTGGCATTTGATGTTATACTCGACATTATGGGCTTACCAAACATCTGTTAAGACTGCAACCGGTTTCTCACCTTTTCAAATCGTTTACGGGCTGGAGGTAGTCTTTCCCATCGAATGTCAAATCCCATCTCTAAAATTGGCAGTAGAATTATTTCCAGACACTTCTTCACTTGAATAACGGTTAGTACACCTTGACCAGCTCAATGAGCAACATTGTGATGCGGCCCTGGCCAACAAAGCTCACAAACATAAGGTCAAGTGTCAGTATGATAGGTTCGTTCATCCTCGGATTTTCTCTGAAGGCAACCTTATCCTGGTCTATGACCAAGATAAGGACCCCCTGGGGGCAGGAAAGTTTAAACCCATGTGGTTCAGACCCTTCATCATAAAAGAGGTATTAAAAAAGGGCACTTATTGTTTGGTTGATTTTGAAGGGAATGCTTTGGCGGAGCCTAGAAATGGGCTCTACCTCAAGAAGTATTACTCATAGATAGGTCACTGTGGGTAACTTTTTGTAACATATATATAGTCTTTGTACTATTACTTTTTAGTTTCTTTTAAGTATTATGGACATGTCATTGATGTTATCTTTCGTCAATATGGCATATTTCAAGTGATTCCGAGGTGTTCGTTGGGTATGAAGATGATGCTAGTCGGCACACGCGGAGGCTTGCCTCTGCAACTTGGGTAATCTTTACACCTCAAGGCCAGTTGTTATCTTCCGGAGGCATATTCTTAGGTGACACCACAAATAATGTTGCCAAGTATAGTGTAGTTATTGAGTTTCTTCGTGACGCCTTGTCATTGGGTATCTCTCATCTCCGGGTCTATCTCGATGCTCAACTAGTTGTGTCACAGCTAAATAGAGTATATCGGGTTCATGATCCAACTTTACACCGACGATTCCTTAGGGTACGTTTCTTAGAATGAAACTTTGATTATATTACATATTTTCATGTTCCTAGGAGATTAAACCAAATTACAGATACTCTAGCTAATCAAATTTTAGATTGGCATGTTGCACACATATGAAACAACGTTGACATAAGCATGTAAATACATTTTTGCACACATGATCCATAAGACACAAAAGATCAAAAAACCATATATAACATCATAAAACAACCAAAGTACATAGATGGATGCAAGCGACTCAAAAATGGGACTAATAACGAGTCACTGGGCTTATGCCCTCAAAAAATATATACAAGTCAGTGCTCGTGGCACGTAAAAAGTCTAAATAGGTTTAGGGCCTATGGGCCCTATTATAATAGTCCACAACATGGGATAAATGCCTAAACAATCAGACCCACGTCCGAGGTGCCCCCACTACATAAGGCTGCATGGATGGCGGCAGGTCCTCTATCTCTCCCATCGGGACTATGCGAGTGAGTGCAGTGAAGTTCCACTCAATTCGTCTAAGGAATCTCTCAGCCTCCCCGGCTGGCAGGTTCCTTACTATTGTTTCTCCTCTGGCGACGGCAGCTGCGGCTTCTGGCCAAGGACGATGCCTGTTCTGTGCATAATCGGTAGGTCGCACGGGTCCCACATCTGCATGCAACAAACGTTTACTCGTCAAATACTCTGGCATACAAAAAAATGATATATATCACAAAAATAACATAAAAATTACATATGCAAACAAAAAACTACAAAGGTGGAGACTTACCCATCTCCCCTCGCTCCTCACCAGGAGACACAGGTATCTCAGGATCTCTAGAGAAATCTATCCCTGCATATGGGTAATTCTCGATCACAGGGATCTGTCGCGACAGCCACACAAAGAAGTCATCATCGTAGGACTCATTGCACCTTCCACCACCCTGTCATGGCAGTAACACTGCCCATATACACACTATAGGAAATGAGGCCTAATGTCCTTGTACTACTTCCCGAGGGCTAAAGCTCGGAACTCTCTCAAAGAAAAATGAACACAAGATCGTCCCGAACCCGAAATTCCTTTGTGTCCGCTGTCAGCAATCTGTCAATTGCCTCTTCATGCACTCCAGTAATGTGGTACTCCAGTCAAAAATCTATGCATTCAAGCATTGGATCACACAGTTCATCTATGCGCGAGAAGCCTGATGCAAGGCTGCAGAACCGATAATTCTCCCAATCAGTAATAATATCGCCTGCAGTGATAGGTTAGTGATCTTACTGATAGGTACCTGGGAGCCTGCATGACAGTACCAGCCTCACAGTGCTTGGCTATCAGTTCTGATATCTTACTCGGTCCCATAGGAAACGTCCTGAAGTTGACTGGTTCCCCTCTCCTTGAGAGGCCAGTCAAAAAATAGATATCCTCAGTGGTGGGCACCAATGATTGCCCATCTAACATAAAGGCCTCTGCATCAGGGTGCCAGTAGTCGATCAAGTCATTCAGTAGCCTTGGTTGTGTGCGCATAAATGGAAATAGAAAGAACTTCAGTAAACTGCATTGCATCAACACGGCCATGACATTCAGATCTCCCACAACCAACTCACTGATTGCTTCATGCTCCCTTTCCCTCCACTAGACATACATCCTGCCAACACAATAAGGTTCAGGAGGGTCAACACTTGCCTTTTAATTATTTTTTCCACAAAATGGGGAGTCCACATGAGCTGTAGAGGTGACATTCGCGTGTACACGCAGGCAACCTTTACTCTTCCCGAGTGTACACGCGGCCTGTCCAGAGACAACCCGCGTGTACCTAGGGCTGACTTTTTTAAGGTCAACGCCCACCCAAAAAATGAACTTAAAGACAAAGTTGAAGAATTGAATAGCTAGATAAGGGAGTTTGTACTTACTTGGTCCAAGCGGAAGTTCATTTTGTCCACTATAGCTCCCGAAATCACCATTTTTAGAAAAGGGGGTCTTTTGGTTCCAAAGTCAATTTCCAAATCAGCAATGGTGATAATGAGCTACCAACTTCTATTTATAGCCTTTTTGGCCTCTTTTTGTCACTTTTTTGGCCTCCCTTATCAATTTCTTTATACCAAAAACCATTTAGAGTGATTCAGGAGTTATATGGGAGGGATTTGATCAGGTATTGGGACATTTTTTTTTAGTTTTGAGAAAATTTTGACGGTCCATAAAAAAATTTCCAAGAATCAACTTGAGCATATAGGTTAGGTTATTACCCCAACTTTTGCGTCTTGTTGTCTTTTTCCTCTGCTATAGGATCGATCCCATCAAGTTGTGACATGGAACCATCATATCTTCTTTAGAAGTGTCGCAACTTGGCGGTAGAGCTTACCAGAACATGGATGCCCTAGGTAGGTCCTGGTTGCATTATGGTGTCCATGCCGTCTCTAAAACACTATAGGCTCGGGAGTCCTTATAATCTTTCCTGAATATGATTTTGAGCCTCATTTTCATGATTCTTCTTCGCTCTTTGTCTCACCCTCAGGACTCCCAAAAATAAACAGGTCTCCTTTTAAGCCCTTTTCAGACCCTCTAAAAATGAAAAGATTGTCGAGCGATCTTGTGGCCTTTCACGCTCGTTAAACTGAAATTTGAAGTCACGTCTGTCTGGTGGTAGTTTACCCCTTTTTCGGTCCGGACGGTCAACTGTATGAACAAAGGTATACTCTATCAAATTTTCGTTCTTTAGAAGAGTACTCTCAGGTATAATTTTATCCCTTTTTTGGGCCTGAGTGACTAAACTTACGAAAAAGAAACCCCCACGGAGTCCATAGTTAAGCTCTTTTCAGACTCCCTAAAATTGAAAAGATCACCGAGTAACCTTATTCTTTCACACTCGTTAAATTGGTCCAGAAGAATATTCCTGATAGAATCCATAGTTAATCTTTTTTCAGACTCCTTAAAAGTGAAAAAATAACCGAGTGATCTTGTCCTTGTCACACTCGTTAAAATGGTTTTGAATCGACGTCTAATCAGTGCTAGTTTATCCCTTTTTCGAACCAACTAGACTATCTTCGAAAAAGGTACCCCAATGGAGTCTCCTTTTATGTTTTTTCAGACTCTCTAAATATGAAAAACCACTGATCTTACCTTCTTTGGGCTTGTTAAACTTACATCGACGGACGTTACCATTGTGTGTTTTATCAACCGCATTTGCATACCTTATCCAACAGCCTTGTGACAATTTGCTTCTGCGTCTTAACACCTTTGGCCGCCAGAGGATTTTTCCTGAGTATCATTTTCCAGAACATCAGTCTTTTCCTTGTGCCTTGAGCTTGTATGTTTGCAATACTCGTTCCTCCATTGTAACGTAATATTCCTTTATTCTTTTTCCAAAATTATCAAAAAGAACAAAAAAATCAATTATACCCCAAAGAGAGGATGGGAAAAGTATTTTCTTTATTGGGAGCATAATGAGTCGCCCTTGGATAAAGCACATATGTCTATTTGATCATCAGAATATGGGATGTAGTACGACCTTAAGAAGATTTTCTCACTAAATAGAGTTGTGTCCTCCACCGTTTGGTTATTCTTCCAAACATATGGAGAGCTTGCGTTGCCTCTTACTTCGTAGACTTATTCTTAACATATATGCTACCTGAGTCTCATCACTTGTCATGCTATTGTCCAAGGGAAGTTTGTCACTAAGCTTGAGTCGGCCCCTCTACAAAATGTCTCTTGTCTGCATACCCGACCATCATGAACATCCAATCAAGTCCTTGTT
The DNA here is from genome assembly GCA_009831015.1 of Picea engelmannii. Lineage (NCBI taxonomy): Eukaryota > Viridiplantae > Streptophyta > Pinopsida > Pinales > Pinaceae > Picea > Picea engelmannii. Next base: position 407,782 of record ML777089.1, read on the forward strand.
TGAAATCACTGAAGCCTTCAGTCCGACCATCAAGATTATCAAGTGCATGACTGACGAGCCATCGAAGACCTGTGGGTAGTGCAGTCGTACACTCATATTACACTCCTACTCTAGTTTTGGAAGATTTTGAAGTTGTTGCTCGAGCTCTAAAGTCCAGCCATCAGGCCGAATCATCTTCTGGAAGATGGATACTCTATATGTATATCTTTCTAATTTCGAGATGTAGCTCCGATGTGTATTGTTCATGGATACTCTTTATAGTTATTTGACATGGATCTACAGTGTATTTTATTGGTAGCCATGGTTCTCTTTTATCCTGAGCATGGGTATGCCCACCTCGGTGAGACATTTGTTATTTTGTAGACCGCACCTCCTGGTTCCTGATCCTTGGGCTCAATCGTTCAGCACATCAATAAATATTCGTAGTGTATTTTGGCCATCAGATGCTCTTATGACCTCACACATTAGGGGGAATCTATTATAACCCTAAATTGCACCACACATGCTTACCTAGCATCAAGCCAACTCATATCCCTTCTTTGCCAAAACTCTACTGAACAACTCTTTGAAAATCCTCTTGTGTAAAGGCCCACACGCCCTAATCCATTACTGTACGCGTGTACATGCTGGCTGACTCACAACATCCCACGTGTACCTACAAAAGCACAAAAAAAGGAAACTTGTCGATGGAACAAAAAGCTATGGGTGAGTTAACTGAAACTCTCGGTCATGCATGGCCGAGGGTTCATCCAAAAACCTAACTCCTTCTAGCCTATAAAAGAAGGGGTAGGGGTACCATTTGGAAGAGGAAAAAATATAGTAAAGAAACTCTGCCCATTTACGTATTCCATTGTCCCAACCCTTTAGCCTTTCCTAATGCCAAAGAAAATTTAAAGAAAAGCAGTTGAAGGACAGAAGAAGAGGAGCCCAGGATCAGGTTCAAGGAGCGGTGGCCAGTCTCAACTTTTGTAATTTGACTTATTTTAAGTAATAAAGAGAATGATTTTCCCATCCCAATTCATGAACTTTCTATGTTTTGGTTAGTTTATGTTTGATTTCTAACCCGTTAGTATAGAAGTAGTATGCATGCATAGTTGTTGTTTGTCTTGAGTGTAGGTCATCTTTGGAAGGAGAATTGCGAACAAGTAATCAAGCACAATGGAGGATCGACATCAGACGCCGGTAACAAGGTAGGTGGATCTTTCCATGCATTTACTAAGAAAAGGGGATTTAAATCTAGGGATGTAGGTAGAAAGTAATTTCTATTCGGTCAAATTTGCATGAAAATTCTTAACTCTATTTGCTAGTCCGTAGGGTGTTTTTCCCAACAACAATGCTCCCATGGTGCATCCTCGGGACCGTACCAAGTCCAATGGACCTTTACAAGCCCTATAGCTTGATTCCAGAGCTATTTTCTTTTCTTGTCCAATATGCCAATAGGATGCACTTGCAGGACACCTTCTTGCTCCACCTGAATCACATTCCAATCGATAACATGATTAGCATCAGTTATATATTTCTTAAGCAATGAAACATGAAATGCATTATGTATAGTCATGGATGAAGTTAATGCAAGCATATATGAAACTGGCCCAATCCTTCCTAGGATTTCAAATGGCCCACAAAATACGATTGCCAACTTGGCACAATTTCCCAGCCTTAGGGAATTTCTATTAGCTTTCACTTTCAGGAAAACAAGGTCACCCACTTTAAACTCCCCGTGGGTGCTGTTTTTATCAGCATAAATTTTCTTCCTTTCCTGGGAAGCTTTCAAATTATGCTAATTTTTTATCATTTTCTCTTCCATTTCCTTGACTAACTCTGGCCCAACTACTACTTTGTCAGCTAGATTATCCCATCTTACTGGAGTATTTCACTTTCTTCCATAAAGTGCTTCAAATGGGCTCATCTTCAACGATGCTTGATACCCATTGTTGTAGTCGAATTCTACCAAGTGTGGGTAGTCTTCCCATTTCGATGGTTTGTCCATCACATACATTCTTTGTATGTCTTCTATCACTCGATTCACCTGCTCTATCTGCCCATCTGACTCAGGATGGTAGCCTATACTGAAATTTAGATTCGTTCTGAATCCCTTGAATAACCCCTTCCAGAAATTTGAGGTAAATTTCGGGTCTCTGTCAAACACAATTGTCTTGGGAATTCCGTGCAATCGTGCCACTTCCTTCATAAAAATATCAACAACATATTTTTCCTTATGAGTAGTCTTTAGTGGAATAAAATGGGTAGATTTCGTAAGATTTTCCATTACCACCATGATTGAGTCATGTTGCTTGCCTATTCTGGGTAATCCCGTGATGAAATCCATTGTCACCACTTCCCACTTCCACTCAGGAATGGGTAAAGGTTGCAGCAACCATGCTGGGTGCCTGTGTTCAACTTTAACCTTCTGGCACTACATACATCTAGTGATGTATTAAAAAATCTCTTTCTTCATACCTGGCTAGAAATAATGGCTCTTCACTGCTGCCACAGTTTTCTGATATCCAGGGTGCCCTGCATAAGGGACATTAGGCATTTCATGAAAAATTATACATTTCAAGTCCTGGACATTAGGTACGTAAATTATGTTATTGTACAGAATTATTCCATCAGCCCCTAGCTTATAAATCTCCACTTGTTGTGGCATCTTACCTTGTTGTAGTTTTGCTACCAAATATCTGTACTGCGAATCTGTATTTGCAACCTCCAAAATCCTTCCCTTTATATCAGTTTTGTACATGCTAATGGTTGTAGCATGTAATATTTTCACCTTTCTGCTAAGTTCTTCAGCCACCTTGTTTTCCTTCCCTTTGACATGCTTGATATCAAAGTCGTATTCACAAAGAAACTCCAACCACCTACTCTGCCTAGCATTTAGGGTGGGCTGGTCAAACAAGTATTTCAGACCATTGTTGTTTGTTCTCAATTCAAATCTCCTCCCCATGAGGTAATGTCTCCATTTCCTCAGAGCGTGAATGATTGCTTCCAACTCCAAATCATGAGTGGCATAATTCTTTTCCTGCTCTTTCATCTTCCTAGACTCATAATAGGTTATGAATCTATTCTGACTGAGGACTCCTTCCAGTCCTTCTTTGCATGCATCGATGCATACCATGAAATATTCATTTGGGTCTGTGATCCTCAGGATTGGAGCACTAGTTAACAGTTGCTTCAATTGTTGGAATCTTCTCTCACAATCCTCTGTCCACAGAAACTTCTTCTCCTTCCTTTGCAAAGAAGTGATAGGGTGAGCTATCCTTGAGAACCCTGCGATAAACCTTCTGTAATAGCCTGCTAGACCCATAAAGGATCTAAATTATTCCACATTCCTTGGAGATGACCATTCTTTGATGGCCTCAACCTTCTTAGGATCCACGATGATCCCTTCTTATGAAATAATATGCCCCAAGTAATGGATCTGTTGCTGATAAAATGAGCATTTGCTCAATTCGGCATACAACTGGTGCTCTCTTAGAACTTGCAGCACCATCCTCAAGTGTTGTTCATGCTCTTCCTCTGACTTGGAATAAACCATAATTTCATCCAGGAAGACTATGACAAACTTGTCTAGATAGTCCCTGAACACACCATTCATCAAGCACATAAAAATAGCAGGTGTGTTCGACAGTCCAAATGACACCACTGTGAACTCGTAATGACCATACCTTTTTATAAAGGTGGTCTTGTTGATGTATTCATCCTTTATTCTTACCCGTTGATATCCTGATCTGAGATCTATCTTCGAAAATATCTTCGCATCCTTCAACTTATTGAAGAGGTCATCAATCCTCGGTAGAGGGTACTTTTTCTTAACAGTTACTTTGTTTAACTATCTGAAATCAATACACAGCCTCAACATCCCATCCTTATTCTTCATGAATAGGACTAGGGAACCCCAAGGTGACACACTTGGGTGAATGTACCCCTTCCTGAGAAGCTCTTCAAGCTGCAACTGAAGTTCTTTCAGCTCTTGTGTGCTCATTCTATAAGGAGCTCTCGACATTGGAGCTACTCCAGGCATCAAATTTACAAAGAAATCAATAACTCTCTTCGGAGGTAGTCCAGGTACCTCCTGAAATACATCTTCAAAATATTTTAGTACCGCATGATCTTCAATCGTTGAGACCTCATCCTTATATGCTTCCTCCACATGGGATGCGAATAATCGACAGCCTTTCCTGTAGCACTTTTTTAGCTGCATTGATGAGATTTCTCTGACAGCAACAACTCTAGGAATTCCTTGGACTGTTTTCTGATTTCCTTCTTCATCTAGGCAAGTGAATGCCTTACTACGACAAGCCAAGATGACATGGTGTTGGTCTAACCAGTCCATCCTAATTAAATAGTCATAAGAACCTAAAGGAAAAATGTTCAGTTTAGCCTTCGTTTTCAGTCTATTCATGTCCATTAGAAAGGACTTAACCAATTATGTAACTCTTCTCTTGGTTGTTGTGGCTCGCTGCACTAACCAATACTTTTCATGTTTTCTTCTCGACAAATGAAGACTTTCCACCACTCTAGGATCTATATAACTATGTCTAGCCCAAGAATCAATTAAAACAATAAAGGTATGGTTGTTGATCATACCTTCCACTTCAATCATGTGCGACTGATACTCATCTTGCTTGTTGTCCAGGGATGCGTAGATCCTTGGCATCCTACTTCCCATGTCCTCTACTATTTCATCTTGCTGAACATTGTGGACTACTCTCGCTTTATCATTTCTGTGGGGAAAATCTCTATACCTATGGTTTCCCTTACAACCCCAACACTCCATAGGTGTCTGTCTTGGTAATTTTCCACCCACTTCAGCCTTTCTAGGCTCTCTAAAAGATGGTTGTTCCTAAGGACTGTTTCTGAAAAAGGGAGGCTTGTTTCCCTTCTACCTCTGCTCTTTCTTGAACTTCTTCTTGTCTTCCCAAGCCTTCTGGAAGATAGGATTTTCTCTCTATTGTTCATATAAACATTTTTCTCTTCTTATTGTTTCTTCCATAGACTTAGGTTCATCATAATGAATCTTGTCACCAATAGAAGGTGGTAATCCACTTAGATACCTCTAAATCTTGACAGTCTCCTCCTTGATGAATGAAACACACTTCAACAGTTCCAAAAACCTTCGCTCGTATTCATCAATGGTCATGCTTCCCAATTTGAGTTCAAAGAACTCTTTCATATTTCTATCATAATATCTTTTAGTCAAATATTTCTTCTCGAAATACCTCTCGAATTCCTTCCAATTGATATATTTCTCTCTAATGTGTTGCGCCTGCACAAGTTGATCCCACCACATGGATGCCTTTTCTTTCAACTGATACATCGCAATTCTTCCTTCGGCATGAGAGGAATAATTCTACAATTGGAAGTACTTACTCATGCCTAACATCCATGTCTCAACATCTTCTTCCTTCTAGTGTTCTCCATCAAATGTGGGAGGATTAATCTTATTCATTTCTCCTTTTAGTTCATCCACTCCAGACCTCCTATGATTTCTGGTAGGAGATAGGTTTGAACTACCACGTGTTTATTTACTGGAATGATTTGGAAAGCGACGATGATGTCCACTAACACTCCTCGATCTTATTTTCCTCTCAGGGGTCCAACGACTCCATTTTTTTCTTGTGTCACTCTCCTTTTACAATTTCTTTTTGATCCTATCCAGGATCTACAACAACTTCAAGTTGAATTCACCCTGTTTATCCTGAGTTTTCTTGAGCCTTCTGTTATCATCTCGGCGAGCCTAGGCATCATTCTACAATCTTTCAATGATTTTCAAAATATGCCCTTCCCTATCCATCTCCTTTCCATGCCCATTGGAGTTCAATCCTTCGACTCCTAAGTTGACATCCATTCCTTTTCTTTCATTCTCTGAACTAGAGGCAATTCATGCCTCTTCCATTTCTTTGCACTCGGCAACAACTCTCACAGGTTCTAGCCCTCTTCAACTTCTACAATCACAACATCCATACAACCAGAATTTGTCAAGCCATCTTTCCTTAACAAATTCCACACATTCAAAACCAACCCGATTCTAAGAAAACGTTTCGACTTCATGAATATTTTGAGCTCTGTTCGGCCTTGTAAATTTTGGGCGATAGGCCCCCCTTTCTTAGTCCCCAGCCCATGCGATCATGGGCTGTGACCAAATGCTAGACCACTATCTCTCAAGTTCTAGTTACCGAACTCGCGACATCGGGTGGATCAACAGTCCACGTGTACACGACATCCAATGGTTGGAATCCACTGTGGTCCTTTTGTCATCAAATTTTCGTGACTTCCGGTGTTCAGGGTTTCGGGACTTCGAACCTTAGAGGTTCCCACACTTGTTTCCTCCAAATCTTTCGACATCCAAAATTTTGATTTACTTTATCCCCTTCTGGCCCACGTCACACAGTTGTTTCCAACAACCTCGGTTGCACGTGGAACACTTAGGAGGGTCCCCATCACCTTCGGCGATGTTATTGGGTCCTACCATGTTCACTTTTCTTTTCGGGAGTTCAGGTTTCGAGAGTTTGTGCATCCAGACATCTCACTTTTTCCGATAGCCAAAATCGTGATCTTCTCCTTTGCTTGATCCTATGACCAAGATCTTTCCTTGCGATCGATGGTGTATATATTTTTGGGACTTCAAATTTTCGAGCATCGGGATTTCGTGCCTCAGCACATATCTCTTTTCCCAATAGTCGAATCCCTGAAAGGTTTCCAAGATAACTCTCTTGCACTTTCTCCAGATTTGACGGTCGTGAGGGATCTCCTTTCCTCCCGACCAGATCCAATAGCTCCAACACTTTGTCTGTTGTGTTCTCTCTCTTTGTGGCCAAATAACACACCGACTACAGTTTTGTAACACGTCCAAGCAACCCCTTAGCACTCAGAAATAATCTAAGGTTCGAAATTAGTCCCTCCAGACACAATTTCTAACTGAAACCTCGGGTCCAATGACCCCTTATCTGGCCCATCTAGGCTCAGCATTGAAAACCTTGGCTCTGATACCAAATTGTAACATCCTCTGCCCTCCAAAGGCCAGGAAATGCTACCAACACATATGACTTTATCCCTTTAAAGATCTGATACCAAACTATAACATCCTCATCCCTCCAAGGACCGAGCGACACTACCAACACAAATTCTACTTATTCTTTTAAGCTCTGAAGTGATGTTACTGCAGAATAACACTTATATAATATGAATTTAAATTAATATAAATGACTTAACAAAGAGTAGCAACTAATTGCTGCTAACATACATAATTAAGGTAATTAACAACAATTTATATGCACAATATAATACATGATAATCCTATAAGCATCATAGGTATGCAAAACATAATATTAAGCACAAATTGATACTTATCTTTGAAACTGTAGTAATTTCACTAACTGCATGCAAACCTTCCACGAACCTCCCATCCTTAGACTGCACTGCTTATCACTCTCAACAGTAGGTCACCCCAGAGCCGGGACTAAGCTCCATCGGGTAGGGGAATCCTAGGCTAGGCAGGTTCAATAGAAAGACACACAATCACAGAAGAAGGATTCTCTCCCAGGAGCCACTTATGCCCACTTCTCATAAACTCTCATTCCCCACATGCCTGTCCCGCCCCAGGAGTATACACCTTCACTGTCACCTGAACAGTCCTTCGATTGCTAAACCTCCCTTGCCTTGGTCTTCAGCAACAGACCAGAATGGAATTCTCAGAGTTTTGTAGCAGCTACAGAACCCCTTGCAGGAGTTCTTACTTCCTCAGCAAAATATATCACCTGGAGAGAGTTTCCCATAGGTTTGGCAACCTGTCCTTGTGACCAATTCCAACATAGTGAGGACACAACAACAAGTCTCAACAACGCACAATCAATGGCAGCAACCTCACATGGTCAGGACTACGCTGCCAAAACAGCCCACTGGGATAGCAGAACACAACCCAGACAAACTCGGGTTTCTCAATCATGCAACATGTAACAGACTCATGGTTATGGTTTTTGGATTGTGTAAGGGTGCATAGAGATCTCACACATAGGCTTGAATTGTCTAGGTAAGGGATCTAAAAACAACACCAGATAGAGGTCGATCATGGACAATCACGAGTTCAGATGGAGGATGGTGAAATTGGAAGGTCGAACCCCCAGACTCAGGTCATGGATAGCCGAATGCAAACCCCCAACACGGATTATTAGTATGGTTTTAACTGCATGCGCCTAGGTCGAAACATGTCTCCCATGAAGCTGCATGCACTCCAGCAACATGTGTTCCTCTCCAGGAACTTAGGACAAAACATATACATTTACACAGTACTTTGGAATAATAATAAATTAGTATTCCCAAGGGCTTAAGCCCCCAAGCTTAGCCCTTCTTTCTTACCTTTCATCCCCCTCTCCCTTACCCAGACTTTGTGGAAGCTTAGTCCCCCATCACTCATTCATTGTGGTTGGTCCACATGCAGAGATGTTTATCTTTTATTAATAATGTGCATAATTACATGTACAAAATCAGGCTCCTGGCCTTTAACACTTAGGCTCTCTGGCCTAATAAACACATAAGCCTATCATCTTATCAATACTCGACTCACCAGCCTACAAAACATGATTTGAAAAACATGATTACAACAAGGCTCATCCTTTGGGATATTACAGAGTGAGCTATGGCATAGGAGACTTTCTCATATTCATTATAGATCCCTTCCCACTCTAGGGAAGATGGTAGCATGCCTTGCAGAGATACAAGTTCAACATAATGGTGTTTGTAGAGGTTGTGCTCTTCGAAAAAAATTCAAAGGGTCCTTATTGAGAAATGACAGTAGATACAAGGGGATCTTGGACTTTATACATTCAGATGTGTGTGGACCCATGACCGTTGCTTCCTTGAACGAATATTTGTACTATGTGTTTTTCATCAATGATCACTCTCGGAAGACATGGATTTATTTCTTGAAGACCAAGGATGGAGTCCTTGCGATATTTCAAGAATTCAAAGCTCAGGTTGAGAACCTGACTTGAAGGAGGATCAAGGTGTTAATATCAAATAATGGAGGAGAGTACACCTCCAGGGATTTCATTTATTTTTGTATTGAGGCAGGGATGAAGAGGGAGTACATTTTTACTTAAAACCCTCAGCAAAATGGGGTTGCAGAAAGGAAGAACATAACCATCATTGAGGCAACTAAATCGATGATACATGATTAGAATCTACCTATGCTTCTATGGGAATAAGAATCCATGACAGAAGTATATGTTCAGAATAGGAGTCCTCACTAGATTTTCAAGAACATGACTCTCGAAGAAGCTTTCAATGGAGTGAAGCCTGAGGTTGAACACTTTAGGATATTTGGGTGTCCAGTGTACTTTCATGTACCCAAGGAGAAGAGAACCAAGCTAGACCATGTTGATGGGAGAAAATGAATGCTCGTCAACTAGAGGAGTGGATCCAGTCTGGGGTTGTCTAAATAACCCAAGCCGTTTGGGATGATCCACCCCGACAGGTTTAGCGGCTCCGTTGGCCGATCTAAGTCCTAAGAAAACAAAAGAAAACTAACTAAAGGAACTAATCTAAATGAAAACAACAATTAAAGCAAACTAATAAACAAATCTGAAATAAATATATATAGTTTATTGTCTAATATTATACAGCAATAATAAACTTAAATATTCGATTATCGACAGAATTAGATCCCAGCTACAAATGTACAATATTTACAGATTACAGATTTTAAATCGAAAACCTGAAAAAACATGTGTGAGTTGCCCTATGAAAGCAAAACTATTGTTTTTGAATTTTATAATTTTAGGAAACAAAGATAAAATAACAATTATCAAATCTGAATAATAAAAATAACAATCTGTACTATAAAACTAAACTATACATCTATCTAAACTACTGAAATAACACTAATAAACTAACATGTAATAACGCTTTCCAATTTGTCCCGCACAAAGTATCTGATTCAGTTGTTTGATGGGAGGAAACCCACACCATATTTTCCACAAGCTTCTTGTAAACAGGAAGCAACAGTGCTCTTTGAATATAAATGATAGGACAAACAAGACATAAAAAATGACAACAATCTTATAATTTACAAATTGTCGCAGTTAGATAAATCCCTGTGAAAAAATTTGTATAGAACAGTTCAATTAACAAAGAAGATAAACCTTTATTCATTAAATTGAAATAGAGTAATTGTTGTACTAAAACTGAGATACATAAGACATGGACAGAATTTAAATCACAATGCATTAACCTGTAATAAGCCTTGATATCTAAAGTATTCAATGGCTTAATCACAAATTCGAATGCACAAAACTTGAACGAAAGTAAGATTAATTGAAAGCTAAAGTTGTTACAAAAGATCCACTTCCATTCTAGTATGTCTCTTCATAAATACATATCCTTGTTCTCCCAATAGTGATGATGGGTTCATTACAAAGAATAACAAGTATTTAAAGGCCACAGGGTAAAACATCTCTGTGGGAATTATCAAAAATAGTTTACAAAAAATCTGGGAACAATCTCCCAAGTCTCTATTTCTAACTTAAGCTAACAATATAAAACAAAACTATATCACAAAAGCCTCTTCTAAACTGCCATAACATGTCCAATTGCCATTGAAATTCGTAGGTACCTGTAGGTGGACAAGAATAGACAAGTTTAGATAATGTTTTATTGGTAAAATTAACAAAAATCTAAATTTTAAGACTAGCTACAGAATCTTATGATTCTGTAGCTGGTCTATTTGATAGCAGAATCATTTTAAATCCATCAAAGACTAACAGAATTATATTCGACCTATTAAACAAATCTTTTAATTACTAATTGAAATCAAAACAAATCCTTCATGCCAGAAGTAACCAAATCTTGTATGCAAATTGAAACAGACAGAAATCGTATTTACTTAACCGAATGGTAACTGGGATTTATGGAATCTGTCAAACACTTTGTATTCCAATTCGGAGTAGACAAAATCGTTTTCAATTCAAAACAAACAGAGCCATATTAAACCAAACTTTGAAACTAATCCAACTCATATACAAACGACTATGCTAACTCAAACGTACAGAATCGCTTCAAAAGAAAACCAAACAAGACTGAATAACATTAACTCGGGAACAATTCAATCGTTTATACTAATCTGAGAACAATAAAATCACATTAACCAAATCATAGCTAAATTCGATTCTAGCAAAACAAATCGGTGCAATCAAAATAGTTTATGCCAATGAAAATGAAATCATTTTTGGTGATCCGAAGTAAACAGAATTGTTTTTAATCTATTTAAACAACAGAACTAACCAAGAGCAAACCCAATCTTCAACGCATATAGAAACGACTATGCTAATTGAGGGCACACATCATCGTTTCAAAATCAAACCAAAAGAAATGAATCGAACTAACCCAGGACCGACATAATCGTTATGTTAATGCAAAATCGTATCAATCAAAACATAGTTGTGTCCAATTTTAGCAAACAAATCTTTTGTGCAGATCGAATGCAATCACAATCCAAAACAAAATGTTCAATCAAAACAAAAAAGAATTGTTTCTTGAATCTATTTGAACAGAACTAAATGACTACACTAATTCTAACTAACTTATAAAACAAAATTGATGTCGAAATACATACCTGGGCTATAGGAAATGATTCGGTCAGGATAGCCTTGAGTTGACAAAGGCCGTAGCAGCCTCAATGTTTCTGAAGACAATCAAACCAGTGGTCTTTTACTTTTTCTCATTGGCTTGTAGCTTGTCGTTCTCCTTTGATAACATAGTAACTCGTTCCTCTAATGATTTTATCTTAGATTGTAACAGGGGAACGTCGGTGTAATAATGTTCAAGCTAGGATTTGCATTGAATACACGATGATTGATCAGGCCTTGACATCACAGGTGAGGGTTCGTTCTTGTTACCAGGGGTTTCAGTGCGAAGCTTAATTCTCGGAAAGTTAGGTTCATTTTTGAGGCACGGAGGTAAGTTGGAAACATAGTCGTAGGGTTCCTTAGAGCAGACGCCATAAGAATAGGGATATTCCTCGACTAGGAAACGCTCGATCTCTGAATCTGAATCCTCACTCAAGACGATGGGATTTTGGTCAATGTTCTGTTTAGGCTTGTTCCAGGCACATCTCGATATCAATCATGCATTTCTTTTTCCCTTACTGTTGACACCAGTATCATCCTTGACTTTCGCCTTTTGATGGCCTTAGTATTTTCTTTAGCACACGAGTCGGCTATGGTATCGGGTAGGTCAAGTTTGGGGAAAATCGAGGGTTTGACAGGGGGTATAAGGGTAGGAGATGGCACGGTAGGCAAAACCAGGGTCTCAGTGACCACCACCTTGTCTACCTGAACACACTCGGAAGTGGAAAAGTTGTTCCTTGATAGTAAGTCTTGCCAACAGTCACCTCTAAGGGTCAAATGTTGAACGATAATGACTTTGATTAAGCAGTGATGGAAAAGGCTGCCATCATCCTTCTCACACCTAAACCATTTTTACATCTTGTAAAGACCGCGTAAGAGATAATACAGCATGTTCAGAGGGTAGTCTATAAAATTCATCAATAGCCGAAGATGATACAGAAATACCAAGCCATAACGACCTTCGCAGGTCACAAACTGCTTAACAATTGCCAAAAGATCGTTCCACCTGGGTTTGAGGGCAGCCACAGGCATACCTTTATCACAACTAAGAATCTTTCTTGACGTGAATAGGAGCGGCCACGACACCTCATCGACTTTAGAGTTTTTAAACCACCTTTCCCCTGTAGCTGGTAAGCCTGTAGCCAAGCTTAGGAATTCCTTGTTTAGCTCGAGTTGTATGTCGCCGACCTTAGCCCTGCATCTGTCGAAGGTGAGAGTGAACTGTTGGGCTACCGAAAGGTTAAAACCCTCAAATATTTTGATAAAAACTAGCTAACCACTATTTTCCAAATCCTTACGAGCATTGTCGAAAAGCAACAGAGTTTAGATACCATTTGGTTCTATGCGCACCACTGGTGCCATAGTACAGAATACACAGTGAGCAGGGTAAATGGACCAGGGTTTGGACAGAGTATGCGTAGGATCGAATGCTCAAAGACATTCCCCAAAAACCCACAGAGGTAACCGGGATAGAAGGCGGGCATTAATGGCAAAGTGTGCGAGGGTGGTGGGATGAAATCAAGCCATGCAAAACAGTCATATCCAAATGTACAACCGACGACGCATATGGTGATTCAAATCACTATTGCAATGTGTTAAAAACAATGCCATTCAAACGATTAATGTAAACTATGGTAAGTCGACCCAAATATTTGCATAAGCAATAGTGTTTGCATGGTTTTTAAAATCAAAACAATGTTTCAAATAATCACCAAGGATTCGATCATAAATCGTATGTGTTGTATGAAATCATTGAATTAAGGGTCTAATCACCATGTTAATGCATTTTTTATGAAACCAATGTGCCAAGGAATTTGATCAAATTACATCAAACCACCATTAAATCGATGACTTAACCATTAGAATATCATCACAGTCTTATAAAAATGAAGTCATATTAGCAAGGAAATGCCAAATGAGTAAAAGTTATGGTGTCTTGCCAACTGTGAGACCATAATTGAATTGGAAATGTAATGAACAAATAGACAAGAGTAACCAAAATAATCCAGTGACGATATTAATTCCATTGATGTGACTTCGAAATCAAATTTTTCACGCTTGCAGTCGTGAAAATGAAAACAAAAGGCAGGTGTCCAAACACGCAAAATAACAGTGTTGTTTTATTCAAAAGATTGCGATGAGAATCAAGGGTTCCCAAAACACTTGTGTAGGTAGCTTATAAGGATAGGATAAAAATGTGAACTGACTGCCAACAATGGCGACACACTGGTAGAAGCAGTTAGCTCTGCCAAAAGAACAAATTCAGATTATGATAACAAGAAAAATTCAAACTCAAAAACAACTGGAAAATTGTTTAAACATCATCAGTAATCAAATATTCCAGCAGTGCTTAAAGGATGAAAACTGATATCAGTCTTAAGATAAGCGAACCACGATATTAAAGATAAAATCTCCAATACTGTTGAGAGAGCCACTGCTGCCAGCAGGCATTCATAGCCTCAACAGGGTTTCCATTTAACCCACTCTGATATCTGTATCCTGCGAAGAAGTTCCAGATCAGAATAAAGGATATTTTAAGGTCAAGAGATTTCATACTTACGAATTTTCATATACCTGACATTGCTTCGCTGCCAGCGGGCCTGTTCAGTACCCCGACGAAGTTGTCTTGGCGTCATGCATGCATTTACCTACTGCCAACAGACCTGTTCAACATCCCGGTGGGTTTACAAGAACTTCCCACAGCTCTTTTAATGATTTATTTGTTTTTTAAAGATATAAAATTGAGCGGGGTGACGCTGAAAATTATAATATTTTGGACATATTTTTTTTTTTACAGACCCTAAAATAATTTTTTAACTGTCCTTCATCAAGATCCAGAGATGGTTTATTTACAGAACCGACCTTCTAAAGCAGGGAGACATCTTCTGAGGTATTCCCTTAAGGAACAAGGACAACGTAACAAGATAATGGATGATCGTGACAGGCTTCACTCACAGATCGAAATCAGTTAACTTCTTTCAAACAACAGTCTTTTCAACACAGATGTAAATTTCAGAAGTATATTATAATTGATGTTTAGATGATTTTCAGCAGTAGTTTCAGTGAAGGAATTTTATGTTTTCATTGTCTGAACAGTTCAAAATGCAGGCATGTGTATTTCCAAAATGAAAACTGATAAGTACAAGGAGAAAAATCAAACCCAAGACAGTAAAAGAAAAAAAAACAAAAGGAAAATATGTACATAGTATACAAAGGGTTGTCATCAAGAGAAATATCTTTTCAGAGCTTGGCTATTCACCGGATAGGTGTCAGGATGTCCTTCTAGATTCTATAATTGGAAAGAGTTGGGACCCAATTTCTTAGCAATTAAAAAAGGTTCGAGCCATAAGTTATGAAATTTGGTGTGCTCTCCCTTTCCCTCGTGCGGTTTGTCCCATTTCAGGACAAGGTCACCTACTTCGAAATTCCTATCAGAGGAAGAGTTAGAATCAAACCAGCTTTTAAATACTAGTTGATGATGATCTAACTTACGTTTAGCTTGAGATCTTACCTCTTCTAGTTTCATCAAGGCGTTAATTCAATTTTCCAAAGGGGGACAATCTTCTTCTTGTATTTTATGTGATAGTTGTAGTGAGGGAAGAAGAATGTGTGGTGGAAGAATTGCTTCTCTACCATAGACGAGAAAAAAGGGGGAGTTTCCTACAACATTTTTTGGTGTTACCCTATCAGCCCAGATTGCATTTAACAGTGCATTGTGCTAGTTTTTGTGATTCTCAGATACCGTTCTCTTGATAATTTTAATCAGATTCTTATTTGTTGATTATGTCAATCCATTGCCCTGGGGTAATAGTTGGCAGAATACTTCAATTTAATTCCTTTTTCTAGAGAGAACTCACTCATATCAAGAGAATAAAAATAAGAATCGTTATCGAATACTAAACAGTCAGGGATACCAAAACGAGTAATAATATCCGAATTTAAAAAGGCGATTACCTGACTAGTATTTACAGTTCTTAATGTGGCAGCTTCAGACCACCTGGTGAAATAATCTGTAGCTATTATGATAAACTTATGCTGCTATGAGGATGGAGGATTGATTGGACCTATAATATCAAGGCCCCACTGCTGAAAAGGGGAGTCTACCAACACAGGCTGCAAAGGAAAGGTTGGTTTCTGTATGCGCCCAAATGCTTTTTGACAAATAATACACTTACGGCATAAGGCATGGGTGTCTCTGAAAAGTGTGGGCCAGTAATAACCATCTCTCAAAACTTTATGGGCAGTGGTTTCACCACCAAAATGCCCACCAGCTTCTCCTGCATGCAATTCTAGTAAGACTTTTTCTGCTTCATCTTTCTCAAGACAACGCATTAGTACTCCATCAAAATTTTGACGAAAAAGAATACCATTAATCAAATGAAAGGAGGCATATTTTAATATTAACACTCTTCTCTTAGTGGGATCCAAGTGACGGGGGGCTGACCCATGTTCAAGACAAAATTTTATATCGTCATACCAAGGACTGGCAAAGGTTTGTACACAGCAGATTAAATTTTGATTGTGTTGTCCTAGGTTTGACCTATCGTTTTCTTCTTGCTATCCTACTACTGAGTCAGCAACTAACTTGCATAACCCTTGGCCTCTCACTATTTGAGCTGGGGTGATTTCTATGTCATACTTCTGCAAGGAAGTGACCCAGTTCGCCCTCTTTTCGCCTAATTCTTTCTGCACTAACAGATTCCTGACGGCTGGGTAAGGGACAATAATTTTCATCCTAGATTTCAAAAGATAAGATCGGAAGTGCTTGACTGCTTTGAAAACAGCGTAGGCCTTCTCATCTACCACTGGGTAGTTAAGTTCCGCACCTTTTAAAGCAGAGCTCATAAAGGCAATGGGTACTTCATTGTTTTCAGCGTTCTTCTGAGTTAGGACTACGGCGTAGGAGCGGTCAGAAGAAAATGTGTAGAGCGTGAAGTCTTGCGAGAAGTTAGGGCTCATGAGAGAAGGAGTGTCTATTATAGCCTTTTTTATTGCATTAAAATCTTGGTTTTCTAAAGGTCCCCAATGATATTGTGCGTCTTTCTTAATTAAATTCTGTAAAGGTCTGACCATCTCAGAGAAACTGGGGACGAATCTCCTGACAAAGTTTATCTGGCCTAAGAAATACTGCATAGACTTTTTGGATGAGGGAGGGGGGAGTTTCGAGATGACTTGAGTCCTTTCAGGGTCGATAATCATCCCTTTGCTTGACACAATAAATCCTAAGAGTTTACCTTGTTCTACTGTGAAGATAGATTTTTTTGGATTCAAGGAAATGCCATATTTACGACATCGTTGTAGAACGGCTCTTAAATGAGCTAGATGATCAGTTTTGTTTTTTGAAAATACAGTAACATCATCTAAGTAAACTATGAAGGATTGATTGATTAATCCTCAGAAAGCGATGTCCATTGCTCTCTGGAAAGTGGCACCGGCACTAATCAATCCAAAGGGCATTTTCCTGTAAGCGTAGGTGCCCCATGGAGTGCGGAAGGTATTTTTAAGTTGGTCTAGGGGAGACATCAAGACTTGGTTGTACCCTGAAAAACCATCCAATAAGGATAGTCTCTCAGAACCAGATACCTGTTGAAGGATCTGTTCCATGGGTGGGACAGGGTAGTTGTCTTTATCAGACGCTCTATTAAGGTTTCGGAAATCGACACAAAGTCAGATTTCCCCGCTTTTCTTCCGGACAGGGACAAGGTTAGAAACCCATTGAGTGTGCCTAACAGGGAAAATTATCTTAGCATTCAGGAGTTTATTTAATTCTTTTTTAACGGTCGGTTCGAGCTTAGGGTGCATTTTTCTTAATTTTTGTTGAAAGGGTAAGGTTTGGGGTTTCATAGGAATGACGTGTTGTATGATGTTAGGGTCGAAAGTATTAAGGTCATCATACATCCACGCAAAAACATCTTTAAATTCCTTAAATAATTTAATAAATGCGGCTTTTTCTTGTTCAGAACACCCCACCCCTAAATTAATGCACTGTGGATTGTCATTAGTTCCCAAGTTTACGTTTTCATATGATAATGAGGAACTATTGGTTTTACAGTTGACCGATTTTTAAAATTTATCTTGAAGATCGTAAAAATTTTCTAATCTAACTACAGACTTAGGGATCGAATTTACCATGTCCGATGAAGATTCAGGAGTTCTTGTATTAGGTATTACCGTGAAGTCGCGCAAATTGTCATCATGAGTGCATTCGTCAATCACCGCGCCTTGAAAAGTTTCTTCCATATGCAGAAAGCTAATTATCTGTTGATCGTCGTCGAAGACCCTCCAATTCATGATGTTGTCAGGCACAGATGGCCTGAACAACAGTTCGACGGAGAATGCATTTGGGGACAAGCCTTCTGTAGGAAAGAGTTTGGAAGCTACATTAGCTAATAGATCAGCTTCAGAGTTATTCAATCTAGGAATAGAATTTATATTGAAAGCATAAAACTTATTCATTAAATTCCATACCTCGGATTGGTTGCTTTTAAGATGCGGAGACAGACAATGGATAGAATCTCTTACCTGTCTAACCACGATCTTGGAATCGTCAAAGACAGTCAAATTTTGAATGTTCATATCTAAAGATTTTCTGAGACCCTATAGTAAAGCCTCATATTCTGCTGTGTTATTAGTACATTCAAATTCCAGCCTACATGCAATCAAGGTTTTGTTACCTGAGAGATCAATAATAACGTAGCCTGCACCATTCCTTGGACTTTGAACCGTCAAAATAAAGAGACCAAATTTGATTTTTATCGGGTGTATGAGACCGTTGTGTAGAAGCTGTTGGCTGCACATATGCTACAATCTCAGACTGTTGTTCTGGGTTGATGATAGCTAAAGTCTCGACCATAAAATTACCGAAAAAGGTATCCATCCCTTGTATTTCGGGTGAATCAGCAGAAGGTGTAAATGGTTCGTTGGGATCATTCAAATCTGTGACCGTGAACTTAAGGTAGCGTTCACGATTTACCTTGATTTTGTTGGGCTTGCCGTTCTCGAGCAGCCATAGGTGAGACCAATCTGTCGCGAAGTAGTCGTGTAGCTACTCTGACTAGTCCCTGCTTAAAAATAGACCATACACTTCTGGAATATCCACAACAATAATATCAATAACTTGGTGAACTTTGGGGTTAAACGATAATCTTATAAGCACATTCCTTAATTCGCCTATGACTTTAACACTAGTTCGATCACGTTGGATGATTTTTAAAGTGGATGGTTCAAATTCAAC
The DNA here is from genome assembly GCA_009831015.1 of Picea engelmannii. NCBI lineage: Eukaryota > Viridiplantae > Streptophyta > Pinopsida > Pinales > Pinaceae > Picea > Picea engelmannii. Next base: position 426,640 of record ML777089.1, read on the forward strand.
ATTAATCTTCTAACATACAGACCATGGCATTACATTGGATGACGCTCTTGAATCAACCATACAATTGTGCACGTTCCTATTAAATATTTCGAAAGTTAACAAAAATGGAGGTACATTCCTGCGAGTACTAAGTGTGGAAGCTTGTGGATTTTTACTCGCAGTTTCTAAAGTTAATTTATCTACATTTGTTACATTATTTACATGAAGGCTTCCTTTATCGTGAGGATCAGGATTATTCTTAGCGGAAGTCTTCTGGGGAACTTTGTTTTGAACAACCTTGTTATTGCTTAAATTACCATTTTTGCTATTCTCTGCGATGTTTTGTAACATTTTTTGTAGCAGAAATGGAAATTTTAATAATTCATAAACAGAAATGTTAGCCCTTAACTTCTTTAGATCTTCAACTAAATCATAATCTAAGTTGGGGTTTACATTACTCTGTTTAGTATCAGCTGGTTTAGATTGCTTTAGGGGCAAAGTCATAGTGTTTTCAGAAGAAGGTTTGTTTGTTGTCTTACTCCTAGTATTGTAAGGATGTACTGTCTCGAAGTTAGCTTGAAAAATACTATCCGAGAAGTGTCCAAAAATGTTCGGAGAAGATTCTTCTTCTTGAACTGTCTCTTGTTCAACAACCTCTTCAGGAATCTCAGGAGGCATCAAGTTATCCTGGGCTTCTAGAATTGTTTGAAGGGCGAATTGCAAACTTTCTAGATTTAAGCCCTCAGTATTTGGATTAGGTCTGTTGGTGGGAAAAGGCTTCCTGAATGGGGTTTTGTAAGGCCCTTTTCTCGAAGAAGCTTCTTCGGCCATCCTTTTCAAATCTATAACTTGATTTGACAATTTTTGAACGACTTTAGTTAATTTTTCTAAATCTGATCTTTCAAGTTGTGTTTTATTTTGAGCAGGTCTAGGGAGGATTTCGATCTTCTTTTTGGAAGAACAACTAGTCTATGTTTCGTTGCTAGTAGTGTCTTTTAAACTAAGGATGTCTTTTTCAATCTGGCTGGCCTCTTCGAAGGCCTCTAGCAACATGGCTTTCTTAGATCATTTAACCCAAATGGCTATACTTTGATGCAAGGCTTTAGTATAGTATGCTATGATAAGATTCTCGGCAGGCATCGAATCAGTAGGGATTTGATTCTTTAGTGTTAAGAATCTTTGATTAAAGTCTTTAATTTTCTCTTTTGGGTTCATTCTTAAGCTAGAAAGCTCCATAACTAGAACTTCTGGGGACTTATCATCTCCGAATTTTTCCAGAAAGCATGACTCGAACTTTTCCCAAGACACGATGGTATGGGGTTGCTGGGTAAAGTACCAGGTAGAGGCATTACCCTCGAAAGTGTAAGGGAACAACCTACAGACTAAGTCTTCATGCTCAACATTACAGAGTCTAATGGATAACATAAACTTTTTAATGTGATCTTCGACGATCTGTTTAGAGTCAGGGTCGAACTTGGGAAGCCACTTCTCCGGATGTTTGGGTAAGGGATGTTGAGGCCCAGGTACGGCTACTGCATCCTGGTCGAGCCAGGGTCTGGCAGGATTGTTCTGGTTGGCCATTGGTGTAGGTGGTGTGAAAGGCTGAGAAGGGAAACTGCCTTCGTCAGAAGAGTATTCTCCAGAAGAAGAAGGAGGTGATGGAGGTGGCGAGGGTGGTATTCCAGATCCTCCCGCAGCAGGATTGAGGATTGGATATGTAGGGTTTAAAGTGAGGTTAGTGCCTCCAAGTTGTTCTATGATATCAGAGAAGTCTAAGGGTTGGTTAAAAGGTTGATTTGGTTGCCTCAAACGGGCGAAGGCACTATGTGTTCTTAAAAGATATTGGTGGACAATCTCTTGTACGTCACCACCTATAGGATTTGGGGTTGTTGGTTCAATTGTGATCCATAGATCGTCGTTTGATGCGGTTGTTGTTTGAGGGACGATGTTTTCATTTGAATGACTTCTTGTCACTATAGGTGAGCGGTTGGGTTGTGGAGGAGTCTTACGACCGCCTCGTACCATTAATAATTTCAAGGCCCTCCTTCTAGCTCCATTTGTTGACTGGGAAAAATGAACGCTCCTCAACTGGAGGAGTGGATCCAGTACGGGGTTGTCTAAATAACCCAAGCCATTTGGGATGATCCACCCCGACGGGTTTAGCGGCTCCATTGGCTGATCTAAGTCCTAGGAAAACAAAAGAAAACTAACTAAAGGAACTAATCTAAATGAAAACAACAATTAAAGCAAATTAATAAACAAATATGAAATAAATATATACAGTTTAATGTCTAATATTATACAGCAATAATAAAATTAAATATTCGATTATCGAAAGAATTAGATCCCAACTACAAATGTACAATATTTACAGATTACAGATTTTAAATCGAAAACCTGAAAAAACATTTGTGAGCTGCCCTATGACAGCAAAACTATTGTTTTTGAATTTTATAATTTTATGAAACAAAGATAAAATGACAATTATCAAAGTTGAATAATAAAAATAGCAATCTGTACTATAAAACTAAACTATACATCTGTCTAAACTACTGAAATAACACTAATAAACTAACCTGTAATAACGCTTTCCAATTTGTCCCGCACAAAGTATCTGATTCAGTTGTTCGATGGGAGGAAACCTGCACCAGATTTTCCACAAGCTTCTCGTAAACAGAAAGCAACAGTGCTCTTTGAATATAAATGAAAGGACAAACAAGACATAAAAAATGAAAACAATCTTATAATTTACAAATTGTCGCAGTTAGATAAATCCCTGTGCAAAAATTTGTATAGAACAGTTCAATTAACGAAGAAGATAAACCTTTATTCATTAAATTGAAATAGAGTAATTGTTGTACTAAAACTGAGATACATAAGACATGGACAGAATTTAAATCACAACGCATTAACCTGTAATAAGCCTTGATACCTAAAGTATTCAATGGCTTAATCACAAATTCGAATGCACAAAACTTGAATGAAAGTAAGATTAATTGAAAGCTAAAGTTGTTACAAAAGATCCACTTCCATTCTAGTCTGTCTCTTCATAAATCCATATCCTTGTTCTCCCAATAGTGATGATGGGTTCATTACAAAAAATAACAAGTATTTAAAGGCCACAGGGTAAAACATCCCTGTGGGAATTATCAAAAATAGTTTACAAAAAATCTGGGAACAATCTCCCAAGTCTCTATTTCTAACTTAAGCTAACAATCTAAAACAAAACTATATCACAAAATCCTCTTCTAAACTGCCATAACATGTCCAATTTTCCATTGAAATTCGTAGGTACCTATAGGTGGAGAAGAATAGACAAGTTTAGATAATTTTTTATTGGTAAAATTAACAAAAATCTAAATTTTAAGACTAGCTACAGAATCTTACGATTCTGTAGTTGGTCTATTTGATAACAGAATCATTTTAAATCCATCAAAGACTAATAGAATTATATTTGACCTATTAAACAAATCTTTTAATTACTAATTGAAATCAAAACAAATCCTTCATGCCAGAAGTAACCAAATCTTGTATGCAAATTGAAACAGACAGAAATCGTATTTACTTAACCGAATGGTAACTAGGATTTATGGAATCTATCAAACACTTTGTATTACCAATTCGGAGCAGACAGAATCATTTTCAATTCAAAACAAACAGAGTCATATTAAACCAAAATTTGAAACTAATCCAACTCATATACAAATGACTATGCTAATTCAAACGTACAGAATCGCTTCAAAAGCAAACCAAACATGTCTGAATCACATTAACTCGGGAACAATTCAATCGTTTATACTAATCTGAGAACAATAAAATCACATTAACCAAATCATAGATAAATTTTATTCTAGCAAAACAAATCGGTGGAATCAAAATAGTTTATACCAACGAAAACGAAATCATTTCTGGTGATCTGAAGTAAACATAATTGTTTTTAATCTATTGAAACAACAGAACTAACCGAGAGCAAACCCAATATTCAACGCATATAGAAACGACTATGCTAATTGAGGGCACACAACATCGTTTCAAAATCAAACCAAAAGAAATGAATCGAACTAACCCAAGACCGACACAATCGTTATGTTAATGCAAAATCATATCAATCAAAACATAGTTGTGTCTGATTTTAGCAAACAAATCTTTTGTGCAGATCGAATGAAATCACAATCCAAAACAAAATGTTCATTCGAAACAAAAAAGAATTGTTTCTTGAATCTATTTGAACCGAACTAAACGACTACACTAATTCTAACTAACTCATAAAATGAAATTGATGTCGAAATACATACCTGGGTTGTAGGAAATGATTCAGTCAGGATAGCCTTGAGTTGACAAAGGCCGTAGAAGCCTCAATGTTTCTGAAGACAATCGAACCAGTGGTATTTTTCTTTTTCTCATTGGCTTGTAGCCTGTTGTTCTCCTTTGATAACATAGTAACTCATTCCTCTAATGATTTGATCTTATATTGTAACATAGGAATGTCGTTGTAATAACGTTCAAGCCAGGCATTGCATTGAATACACGGTGATTGATCGGGCCTTGACATCACAGGTGAGGGTTCGTTCTTTTTACCAGGGGTTTCAGTGCGAAGCTTAATTCCCGGGAAGTTAGGGTCGTTTTTGAGGCACGGAGGTAAGTTGGAAACATAGTCGTAGGGTTCTTTAGAGCAGAGGCCATGAGAATAGGGATATTCCTCAGCTAGGAAACGCTCGATCTTCGAGTCTGAATCCTCACTCAATACGATGGGATTTTGGTCAACGTTTTGTTTAGGCTTGTTCCGGGCACATCTCGATATCAATCGTGCATTTCTTTTTCCCTTACTGTTGACACCAGTATCATCCTTGACTTTCTTCCTTACTGGCCTTTTGACAGCCTTAGTATTGTCTTTAGCACACGGGTCAGCTATGGTATCGGGTAGGTTAAGTTTGGGGCAAATCGAGGGTTTGACAGGGGGTAGAAGGGTAGGAGATGGCACGGTAGGCACAACCAAGGTCTCAGTGACCACCACCTTGTCTACCTGAACACACTCGGAAGTTGCAAAGTCGTTCCTTGATAGTAAGGCTTGCCAACAGTCACCTCTAAGGGTCAAATGATGAACGATAATGACTTTGATTAAGCAGTGATGGAAAAGGATGTTATCAGCCTTCTCACGCCTAAACCGTTTGGACATCTTGTAAAGACCGCGTAAGAGATAATGCGGCATGTTCAGAGGGTAGTCTATAAAATTCATCAATAGCCGAAGATGATACATAAATACAAATCCATAACGACCTTCGCAGGTCACAAACTGTTGGAAGATTGATTGTTGTCATTGATGTCAACCCTAGTCATGGGTTTTGGGCCGCAAGATTGATAAAGGTATTTGGACATGAAGGAAAATGCACATGCATATACAACACCCATGAATGGATAGTATACATCATGTTGTTTC
>ML777089.1:448982-589441 GCA_009831015.1 Picea engelmannii
CCCCCCCTCTAAGTGTGGTAGGTGTGTCCAAAAAATTGAACATGGTATCAGAGCATAGGTCTTGAAGAAGCCATTGCACAAGATTTCAAAGCCATCTATCCTCTCTTTTGCAGAACCGTACGACCCTAGGGTTTTCAGAAAAAGGTACGACCCTCTCTTATTTGGAGGTTTCATCACTTTTTATCAAAACTTTGGGGATAAAAATTGCATAGGAGTGTACGTCCTCCTTCAGTGCACCTCTAGAAACTCTCATATTGCATTTTTGATAATTTTGGATTTTTGGCCCTATGGTTTCTAGGGTTCTGCAATTTTCTGTAGAAATTTTGGTTTTAGGGTTTTTGTAGCTCATTGAAGGAGTTTTCAAGCTTACTAGTTCTCATATAACTTTCAAGGCTTATTTTTGGTAGTCACAAGCCCAACGAAACCTAATATTGCTATCCTAGCCTAGCTGTTAGGTTTCCTAGCCTAATTGCTAAGGGTTTGTGGAAGAATTTGCAAACCATGAGGAACAAAACCTTGATGGAAGATAGGCTTGATGGATCAAGCAACTTCAGTTTCTAGAAGTCAAGACTACAGATCACCCTAGAAGAGGATGACCTGTTGAGTATGATACAAAAGCCTTTACTAGAAACAACTATCGATGAAGAGAAAGAAGAATGGAAGGAAGATTATGTCAAGGAAAGGAAGATTATCATCTACTTAGAGAGAGATTGTACTGCCAGGAAGAAAGAAAGACAACTTGCCTCCACTATTGACGTTGATCTAGAGCCACATCATAGAGATGAAGACATCAAATATGAAGCCTTCTTATTCATATCAACACTCTCAGGTATGGTTCCTACTAATAATGACATCTTCTTAATTGACAGTGGTGCCTCCACGCACATGACCGGATATAGAGATCATCCGACAGATCTTGCTAAGAAAGAGACCAATCTACATGTTGTACTTGGAGACAATGCCAAATATAATGTGAAAGGGGTTGGAACTTCTACATTCCAACTAGATTCTAACATACCCCTTCAGTTGAGTGAGGTACTATATATACCTGGGATGAAAAGGAACCTTGTCTCCATTTCTTCCTTAGAAGATAAAGGCTACAAGGTTACCTTTTCTAAAGGAAAAGTTTTTGCATGTCAAAACAACTCACATATGGATTTTTCCTAAGTAATTGGTGTTCGAGAAAACAACTTAAATACAAGTTGATTGTTCAACCAATATCAGCCTTATTACATGATACCAACATCTTGAGTGATCTATGGCATAGAAGACTTGCTCATATTCATTATAGAGACCTTCCCTCTCTAGGGAAGATGGTAACATGCTTTCCAGAGATACAAGTTCAACATAATGGTGTTTGTAGAGGTTGTGCTCTTGGAAAAAATTTCAAGGGGTCCTTATTGAGAAGTGGCAGCAGATCCAAGGGGATCTTGGACTTGATACATTCAGATGTCTGTGGACCCATGACCGTTGCTTCCTTGAACGAATATTTGTACTATGTTCTCTTTGTTAGAATATGATCGATGTACTCATTTTACCATCGAAAATATCACTATTGTCACCCAACCATAGGCCGAAGCCACCCTCCGAGCACCTTAACCTTGACAAATAATCACTCTAAAAGAAAACCCTAGGCTAGATAGCCACACAAGGGGTAGCGCACCTTTCTCCAAGGATAGTGCACCAAACAAGAGTTGATAAGATAGTCAAAACTATAACCAAGAGATATTCCAAGACAAAATGGAATCTGCTAGCTGCAACAACTACAACGACAACTCTCCTCCAAACCTATGCACAAAAATGGCTAGCTGCAATGCGCACAAGTGAGATCTGTAGTTCTAAGAATGCTTGCCAGAATGAATACTGGCCTCCTATATTTATACTAATTCTGGCTAACTGCCTGGGCTGACTACTCATTCTGGGTACCTATTTACTCAATATATATTATTTCTTCTGGCCGAATTCTCCTCTTGGAGGCTAATAACCTAATACAAATTATCCTCTTGATCTGACTTGTGTTCTAGGGTTATTATCCAACTCATTAGGGTTTCTTCTTTCTTCCCAGAATATTCTATTCTTGTCATGTTTACACGTGGAGGTAAATACCTTCCGTAGCTACCCTAATATCAACACTCCCTCCTAGCTAGGGAGGAATTTGAAGGTAATGGTCTTGAGCACAAGCATACCATTTACCCAATAGCATCACTATAGTCGTATAGACTATCTCATGACTAGATCATGAGCACCATCATCACTATCAGTGTCAATAGTTGCATCATATCTCAAAACCATACTCCATCTGAGTAATCAGACATGATTTTGGATAAGTCACTCACTCCATAGAGTGACACAAGAACCATCCTTCTAATCCAGACATATGTCCTAGAAGAATAAATGTCCTGGACCATTTTCTGTCTAGGAAATCTTTGTCCATTGATCATCCATCTAGCTGATAATCATTTCCAACACTGATAATAGTCTTCAAGGCAATCATAACAATATCATTCAATAGAACACAACTGTGTCTATCCATAGTAGTACACAAATACAATCCAGTGGTACACTGCCACACCAAGTAACACACAAATACTTGATCAATGACACATAGTCACAATCAGTGGAACACATCCACCATAGTAGTATACATCTACTGTCCGGAGACATACAGCCTCCATAACAATCATATGATATCAACCTGCACAGAAAACATTGTTATGATATAGACTGAATCATCTGGGCCACTCTTCCACTCACATCTGTGAGATCTGGAAGAGCATATGCCCTCAGAAGGTAAAACATCAATGATGAGCTATCTGGACTATTCTTCTCAAGCAAGGAAGAATAACTATCTTGACTTCTGAGCCTGAACCATTCCCCACCCTGGGCCATTCCTCTGGCACTAAACAAAGTGCAACCTGGAGAGAATGAGTCTGCCCTAAGGAATTCCTGTCCCTGATTGTTGAACCTAGACCATTCCCCACCCTGGGCCATTCCTCCGACACTAAACAAAGTGCAACCTAGAGAGAATGAATCTTCCCTAAGGAATGACTATCTGGACCATTTCCAAAGGAAATGACTATCCTACACCAACCTCTAAAATGAACCATTCTTCAAAAATGCTCACAACTATGAGCTTCGAAAGAATGATTGTCTGGTGAGGCGGGCTAGTCTTCTTGAGTAACCCTCAAGAAAAGAGACTTCCCTAGACCATTCCCCATGTTAACCACAATGGGAAATCCTTGTCTATGGTACATCAACAATCCATCGAACCATTTTCATTACGAAAATGATCATTCGATCTGGACCATTTTCCAAATTGGAAAATGCATGTCCGTCATAAATCTCAAACCACTTTCCGAACTGGAAAGAAACTTCTCATCCTGGACCATTTTTCGAAATGAAAAATGATTGTCCATGAATCAATAACACAACAGTGCTCCCTCCCAACCTGGGAGTCATCTCTTCATTTTTCAATAGGTAATTCGTCTCCATGAGCTCCAGCTTGAGTACACAAACTCTTTTATATTGGACAGAGGCTTTACCAAAATGTCTGCTTATCTGTTCACCTGTGGAGATATATATTTGAGAACCACTTTCTATTTTATGGACTTCATCACGGAGAGTGTAATGCTTGATCTCAATGTACTTCAGTCTGTTTGGAACACTGGTATTCTTTGAAGACTTCATATAGCTCTGATCAATCATTGTTGGATTCCTCTTTGTTTCTTGCTAGCTCACAACATCGTGGCAAGGGTCAAACTAGAACATATCCAAGTGATACTTCTTTGGGTGTCATGAGTGTTTTTCATGGATTAGCGATCCATCATCCCGAGCTTCTGAATAACCATTCTAATACAGTATCTTTGTTATAGAAAGTCTTCACCACGCTTTTGTTGTGCATTGGAGATTCTCCACCAAGTTGTCATATTCCATCTGCATACAAGGGTCTCTTTCTAGTATACCTCAAAGCCTTGAGGTTGCTCTTCATATGCTCTTTGTTCAATTGCTTTGGAGAACATTCTTTGCCTTTATCTGATGTAAAACTCCAACCCATGGATATTGTGAATGATATAATGACTCATGTAGAAGTATGTCTGGTTTACTAGAGAAAACAGTCATCATAGTCTTCTCCCTCCACCTGGAAGAACCTCTAGTCCTTGATCTCACAATGCTTTCATTCATAAGTCTTCCATACACTGTTCTTCATCACAACCTTAATTTCCTCCATTTGATTGCTTTTAGTGAGTTCATATCAGGTTGGTAATCCTGTGATTCTCAATACAACAACTGGTTGTTCTAGCTTCACTTTCTTTCTTGGAAACTTCATGTTCTTCCTCATGTTTCTCTTTAGCTCTTGAGTCCATGGAGTTTTCTATAGATTCCATGCTCTGAATATTCCAACTTCTTCCTTTCATTGTAGGATCATGGATTTGGATGGACAACCAAAGATACTTTAAGGCTTATTTTCGAAGAAGGCTTCTTCTGAAGTCAAACTGAATACGTACTGCTTTTCATGGCTGCTACCATGGATATATACTGCATCATCTTCAATGGATGATAGGATTATCTCCCTCCTAATCCTTGCTTCATGTTTTTCTTTTGGAAGTATATAATCAGCTCCCTCCATCTAACATAATCCATGCTTCCATCTGCATCCTTATTGTCGTTTGCAAGGTGTCACAAGTCTTTCTCCAATTTCTTCTTGGTTGTTGATTTCGGCTTATCTTGCATTTGTTACTTATTTAATAACTTCCACATGATTTGCTTGATGTACTTCATTCTTTCATGTGTATTGTGTGACTTGTAGTCATAATGATAGCAATCCTTATCTTATAGTTATAGTTCTTCTTGGAACATATTATCTTCTAAGAGATAGATATACAAGATATGTACAAATATTATGCAAACAAGATATGTATAAAAACTAAGAAGAGTATTGTTACCTTGTCTTTAGAGGACGAAGTTTGTTTCATCTTGCTTAGTATTCTTTGAAGGTTCCTTTTCTTCGGCAACTGATGCTTCATGTGTCTCCTTCCTTTTTCTTTATCTTGGGACAATGATTCTTGTAGTGACCATATTTTCGACAGTTGAAGCATTGTATTTCTGACATATCTTTCTCTAGATTTGGCTTCTTTCCAAACTTCCTTTTGTTCCTGGAATTCTTGAATCTTGATGTGAAGGCTTGATCATCGTATTTCTTTTGATATTTCTCTTTTGCACTGATCATTGATTCTTCTTGAGCACAACAAGTCCAAAGTTCTTCAAATGTAGGATACTCCTTCGTTATATTCATGCTTGTGGCAAATGCATCCCACGTCTTGGGAAGACCATTGAGTATTATGTTTACCAATTCATTCTCTAAAATGATCTCTCCAATAGCTTGTATTTGATCTCTTAACTAAGAGATTCTCACAAAGTATGATATTATGTTGTCATCATCATTCATCTTCATGTCATGGAGCTCATTCTTCAGACTCATTACTTGTCCAATGTTTCTGACTGAGAAAAGGTTTGTTAGGGCATCGTACATCTTCTTCGATGAGTCAAGATGGGAGATGTAGGGTATCAAGTGGTATTTTATAGAGTCCACTATGATACTCATGGAATTGATGTCACCGTCTTTGAACTTCTCCATAACTGCAATGTTCTCTACTTCCTTCTCTTTTCCTTCTTCAAACTCTAGTTCCACGATCTTTCCTTTCATGATATCCAACACTTTATTCTTGGCAAGGATGAGGTCAATCCTTATCTTCCACGCTCTGAAGTTAGAATCTCCATCTAAATTTTTTTCTGACTTCATAGAGTAAGTCATGGTTGCTATGACTTGGTCAACCCTAGATTTGGCCAAAAACACAAACTTGACGTCTTAGCTTGCTGAGAGTACCAGGAGATGCACTAGGCTAGGGCACACTAGTCTATCCGGAATTTAGGTCAATCCCTTCACTTAAGGTGCCTCAACGAGAGGTTTAGGGTTTCTACAATTGCACCTGATAGTAAACCTTGCGACAGTGCTTTGGTGACTGCTCCTACTAGAAACCATAGCAGAAGTTCTTCAACGAGCTTAATATCCTTATGGCTATGCTTCCTTCCAGTGGTTAGATTGAATGAAGGAGGTGTGGGCCCATAACATGTTAGAATATGATGGATGTGCTTGTTTTACCATCGACAATATCACTATTTCCACCCAACCATAGGCTCAAGCCACCCTCCGAGCACCTTAACCTTGATAGACAATCACTCTGGAAGCAAACCCTAGGCTAGATAGCCACACAAGGGGTAGCGCACCTTTCTCCAAGGATAGCGCACCAAACAAGAGCTGATCAGATAGTCGAAACCATAACCAAGAGATAGTCCAAGCCAAAACAGAATCTTCTAGCTGCAGCAGCTACAACGACATCTCTCCTCCAAACCTGCGCACAAAACTGGCTAGCTACAGTGCGCACAAGTGAGCTCTGCAGTTATGAGAATGCCTACCAGAATGAAGGCTGGCCTCTTGTATTTATACTAATTCTGGCTAACTGCCTGGGCTGACTTCTCATTATGGGTACCTATTTACTCAGTATATATTATTTCTTTTGGCTGACTTCTTCTCTTGGAGGCTAATAGCCTAATACAAATTATCCTCTTAATCTGACTTGTCTTCTAGGGTTATTAGCCAACTCATTGGGGTTTCTTCTTTCTTCCCAGAGTATTCTATTCTTGTCATGTTTACATGTGGAGGTAAATACCTCCCACAACTACCATAATATCAACACTCTTCATCGATGATCACTCTCAGAAGACATGGATTATTTTCTTGAAGACCAAGGATGGAGTCCTTGCGATATTTCAAGAATTCAAAGCTTAGGTTGAGAACCTAACCAGAAGGAGGATCAAGGTGCTAAGATCAGATAATGGAGGAGAGTACACCTCCAGGGATTTCATTGATTTTTGTATTGACGTAGGGATGAAGAGGGATTACATTGTTCCTTAAAAACCTCAACAAAATGGGGTTGCAGAGAGGAAGAACATAACCATCATTGAGGCAACCAAAGTGATGATACATGATCAGAATCTACTTATGATTCTGTGGGTAGAAGCATCCATGACATAAGTATATGTTTAGAATAGGATTCCTTACCAGATTTTGAAGAACATGACTCCCGAAGAAGCTTTCACTGGAGTGAAGTGTGAGGTTGGACACTTCAAGATGTTTGGGTGTCTAGTGTACTTTCATGTACCCAAGGAGAAGAGAACCAAGCTAGACCCTTCAGGGAGAAAGGGTACATTTATGGGGTACAATGAATCTTCGAAGGAATATCGTATATACATCCCTGGTCAGAGACAGATCGAGGTTAGCATAGATGTCATCTTTGAGGAAGAGATAGATTTTCAAATATATAGAGAATCTTGGATGGAGATTGACAGCGAGACAGTAACTTCTCCCCCTTCAACAGTTCAGAGGGAGACAACCATTGATTCAGTCAATCCAGTTAATATAGTTTCTCAAGTTGATGTTCCCAGAGACATTGCAGTGGACCATAAAAGGCTTGCCTGGGCTCAACAAACTTTGTATGAGGTAGAGGGACATGCAGTTCCTTGAGGCACATTCTGAGAGAGCATAAGACCACAGAGATTTTTGAGCTATGTTTTATACATGGGCCACATCATTGATATTGAGCCTTCTTGTCATGGAGAAGCAACAGGTCAGCAGGTATGGCAAGATGCCATGACAAAAGAGTATCAGTCCATCATGAAAAATGATGTATGGGATATTGTTATGAGACCAGAAGGGAACTATATAGTGACTTCCAAGTGGATCCATAAGATCAAGTATGCAGTTGATGGAAGTGTCGAGAAGTACAAATCAATATTTGTGGTCAGAGGATTCTCACAGGTGGATGGAATTGATTATGAGGAGAAATTTTCTTATGTAGCCCAATATACTTCCATCCGTATTATTAGTGCACTAGCAGCATCCATGGGTTGGAAACTACATCAGATGGATGTAAAGACAACCTTTCTCAATGGTGAGATTGAGGAAGAGGTTTATGTCGAGCATCCAGAAGGATCCGTGATACATGAGTAGAAATCTCATGTATGCAGGTTGAAGAAAGCCCTGTATGGACTAAAGCAGACACCTCGTGCTTGGTACAAGAAGATGGATGGATTCCTGATGAGTCTGGGCTTCAACAAGAGTGTTGTTGATCTAAACCTATATTATCACATTGTTGGTGATGAGTGGTTGATCTTGGTCTTGTACGTTGATGACGTATTCCTCACCGATTCAGAAAGACTTAATGTTGAATGCAAGAGAGCATTGAATTTTGAATTCGAGATGAAGGATCTGGGTATGATGCACTACTTCTTGGGACTAGAAGTATGGCAGAGGACTGATGATATTTTCTCGAGTCAAGGAAAATATAAAGTAGAGATATTGAAGAAATGTGGTATGAAAGACTGCAAATCCATGCCTACACTGATGTTGATGGATCTGAAGAAAATGAACGAGGCTTCTATTGATTCAGGCGAGATTGATCCACACCTTTATTGATAATTGATTGGATCATTGATTTATCTAGTTAACACTAGACCTGATATATGATATGCAGTGAATGTACTTAGACAGTTCATTAGTCAGCCGAGACAGACTCACTGGATAGCAGCGAAGCATGTATTGAGATATCTATGAGGCACAGTTGGATATGGCCTGAGATGTGCCTCCAGTGCAGATTTATTTGATCATGAGATGGATTCTACCATTATTTATTGTGATAACCATAGTTTTGTGAAGCTCTTAGAGAATCATGTGTTTCACGATAAATCGAAACACATTGAGATCAAATACCATTATGTCAGAGACATGGTGCAAAGGAAAGCAATACACGTGCAATACCTTCCTACACATGAGCAGATTGCAGATATCTTCACCAAACCGCTTGCCTAGATGAACTTTGAGTACTTCCGTGAGAGACTTGGCCTGGTGGAGAATGCCTCCCTAGTTGAGAGGGAGTGTTGATGATTGCAGCTTCATGTGACATTCTCTAGGATATGTTATCCTCTGTGACTAAGTTGAGTCGACCTCTAAGAGAGCCCAGTGTTGGGTGTGTCCATGTGATGGGGTGTATCATTCTCCTATGGACTGAGTTGAGTCGTGCCCTTGTGTTGGGTGTGCCCATGTGATGGGTGTATCATTCTCCTCTGTGTGAGAGTTGAGTCGATGTGGTCTCCTTCCTTTGTACTTCTGTGAACTCAGTTCAGGCTTGAGATGTTACTCCAGATGATTCTCCTGTGGACTTAGTTGAGATAGAGATCTGTTGAGTATGACGTCCATGTGGCTGAGCACAGGTGGACGTGTCCCTAGTGGTTGAGCACTAATGGACATGTGGATCCCTTGCTATATTGTCTAAGTGTAAGATTTACTTGTAACCCTAATTATGATGTAAAGGGTACAAGTCATCCCCACCATATGTGAAAGATAATTAATGTTTATTATAATAAATAATTATATTTCTGAGTTATTGAGGTCGGCCCTGTTGTGCCAATAGACACATGTATTGTTGTGTTTGGTCTTGTATAAATAGAGGTGATTTCCCCATTGAGGAAACACACACTCTCACATGTAAACTTGGAATTTCAACAAACACTTATAAGGCTGAAGTGTGCACCTCTCTTGGGCGCTAGTTTCAAGGTTGTAGAAACACCCTCTTGTGTGCATTAGGGTTTATGATTGGGGGATCTTCTCTTGAGAATGTAGCAAAGGATTGTCGGATTTTCTTCCCTTGAGTAGAAGGGTTTCTCGGGATATTTCTTGTGTTCTTGTGCATGGTAGTTCTTCTTGTGATCTTGGTTATTGCAACACTTGTGAATGTTGTAGCTGCATTTGTTTATGGTTCAAGTAAATGCTAAAATAAAATAAACCTCATGCTTGAGCCTAACTTAGTCAAAATTCGACATTGCTAAGTGCACCAATGGGAAGTAACACATTCTAGAGGAGTTTGTCATAAATTTGTCGAAAGAATCAGAACAATTCATATAAAGTTCATCGATAACATCAATGACATTCGTGCTAAGCTCTCTGGTAAAGACCGAAGGTGATCCCATAAAGGTATCTGGTGAAGACCAGCAACGATCGTGCAAAATCCTCTGGTGAAGACCGAAGGAAATCTTGTCAAGTCCCTCGGTTACCACTGGATTCAATCGTATTAAGTGTTCTAGAGAAAACAGGAGAAAATCATGCAAAGCCCTCCAGTGAAGACCAGAGGCAATAACACAAAGTCCTCTGGTTGAACCAAAGGTGATCAAGTTAAGTCCATCGATTACATGAGTTTATGAAACAAAAAATGTCTAAGTCTTAAAATGGACCTTAGGTCAAGTGAAGTGAATTAGGTTTTGATTATTGGGAGCCCGGGTGGCTTGGTGATAGAGATGCGAAAGGCGATAGTTAGGGTTCGTTGGGGACAAAGTCGAGCTGAGGGCTCCCAACAAACCATTGGATTGGCAGTAATCTGTAAGCGAATAACGTGGGGAAAATATTATTCCAAACGCATGAAAATCAGGCTGTGACCCAAGCAAACTATGGATTTGTTGGTCAACGTCGAGGTGAGGGAAGTTATGGGATGAGGAAAATCCAATGTTTGAGTTAACCCCGAGGGAGAATACTATTTAGGGTACGAGAACCTGAGGTATGATCGGGGCCGAAGAGCACCATGACGGGGTTTCCCATGGAATCAAAATGGACAGGCCATCAACACCAAGGATACAATTTGAGTATGGATAGGTGCTTGAGGGATCGACGGATATATTACATGCTATCTATAAATAAAGATAAACCCTAACCCTATCAACATCAATCCGAAGAAGAAGATTAAATTAAACAACAACAAAAAAAAGCCGTCAGAATCACATGAGAGCACATGCGGGATCACAGGACTCAGTTATCCATAAATTCCATTTGTAAATTAATATTATGGCTATATTTAATCATTCCCGTTGAAAATTGTTTAACCGGGGAATATTTGTCGTCAAGTGACAGAATTGAGCGAATCTCTCCGGCGGAGTAGACGGAAATTCGAAGGTTGGTCAGTTGTGGAATACGCAAATCACGATATTGTCTCCTGAACTTTGAATTTGTTTTTGTGAGCAGACTGTTCATAAGGAGACGGGATAATGACTTTGAGAGTGTAAATAAACAAATTCTGTGAGACACTTACAGTACAAAGAATTGTATTAAATAAAAAGGAATCTGCAAAACAATAAAAGGAAAGCTACAATAACATGGAATTGATTTATGCCTTTATGCTGATCTATATATTGCAGAAATGATCGTAGAAAGGATCGTTTCACCTAATATCACTAAAATAATTTAGCCTCTGTTTGTTCAATGTTCTTCGACCATATAAAGATAAACGAATCATTCAATAATGAATTCCATATATTGCTTTCATATTCGGGCTGATTAATCCACCATGTTCATCAGTCATAATGAATTTGAATAACAAAAAAATTCATTTCTTGAATAACAAAAAAATAGAAATAATGAATCGTGCCATCTCATAAAACAACTAACTAAAACCTATTTTAAATATAAAATTTTGTTCAATTCCATGATGTAATATCTTATGAAATTATGAAATTATTTCAAATTTACAGTTTTGAAGTCTTAGCATAGTTTTTGTAAATTTATTTGATTTGTTATATGGTGAAATTATTTCAAATTTACAGTTTTCATGTCTTATCACAGGCATAGTTTTTATAAAACTATTTAAATGACGTTGCTTTATTAACAATTTGAGATCGAATACTTCTTTGAAATTATATCAAATTGTAGTTTTGAAGTCTTATCCAGGCATAATTTTTATAAAATTATTTAGTTTGTTATTTTAAGAAATTATTTCAAATTTATAGTTTCAAAGGCATAATTTTTATAAAATTATTTAGTTTGTTATTTTAAGAAATTATTTCAAATTTATAGTTTCAAAGTCTTATCACAGGCATAGTCTTTATAAAATTATTTAAATGATTTTGTTTTATTAACTATTTTTTTTTGTGAGTAAGTGTTTTGTATTATATATAAAAAGCTTTCTAAGAGCCAAGATCAAAAGTACATAACTGAATCAAGCGGTTGTAATTACTGAACTACTCCAGAAGGAGAAACCAGTTCAGCCAACCGTATTAAGCTAGTTTCAAAATTTTGTAACATTCCTAGAAAACCAGACAATTTAACTACCATGAGAGCCACTAGAGCTAAAGTATGGAACAAGCTTTGTATGATCTGGCACATACTCTGGCAAGAGGCCTGGCCAGGGTTCCTCGATGACAGGTGTCCCGTTGATCGTCCACCGCATGTCCGTGGCGTCGTCGCCCTTGTCCTCGTAAGTTGTCAGCCTGACACTTGTCGTTGAGGTGTGCGTCTGGGGACTGGTGCCTTTCTCTTCCACTACTGCTACCGGGACTGGACCTTCGTCACCTCGTTCATTGCTAGCCAGGGTCTGCTTCCTCGCGAAGTCGGTCATGGGCGCTAGTTTACCTGCCTTCCCCTCAGACTGCAGGCTCCCCTCTGTATCATCTTGCTGATGGTTGCTCGCGTGGTCGCTGGCAGTGAGAGAAGCGTCACTAGAATCCTCAGGGGAGGCTTCAGGGGGATTGGCTAAAAGTTGAAGAAGGACTGACAGCCTCCCCTCCATTTGTTGAACACGGAACTGGAGGTCGTTCACTCCATCTCGGAGCTCAAAGACCAAATCATGCAATATGGCGTAGCTTTCACGCGGAAAGTTGGGGAGGGGCGTCTTCAGTTTGCTACGGGGTCGACCATGTCCAGGCGCCGGGGGAGGAGAAGAATGCTGGGCGAAGGGAGGCCACCATGTATCAAAAGCATCAATGACATCCAGACACTCAAGAGCCTGGGTAGATGAACCAGAGGGCGAGGAGGAAGTGCGGGGGCGCCGAGGGTGCCAGGGAGAGCCCCTGCGCGGACGCATTCGCTGTCGCGGCATGGTGTGGGTTGGCGTCTGCAAAAAGTCTGCAGAGCCAAGGTGAAAGGTGAGGAACAGCTGAAAGACCATGAAAACTACAGAGCCAGAATCAAAACCAAACAGCCGAGCGATAACACAAAAGGGATGCTTCATTGCTCTATTCGTAATGGTGGTCGAGGGAGCATGAATTAATGCCCCTCCCATCGACGTTGAATGCATATTAATGCTCGGGGGTGATGGCTGCAGTGGGCACGAGCCGAGCACATGGCTCCGTGCTCCGCTGGCCTCCCCTTTCCGCCTCTACGCGCCAGGTGTTGGGCACTAACACCCCATCCGGGTGTTTTATTAACTATTTTTTATCGATACTTCTTTGTGTATTTTTAAAATTTGAAGAGGAATATGAAACGGAAAAGGAAACTGATCATTAAAGTAGGTAGTATGTTCATTGATAACAAAGTTCATGTATATATAAATGTGTAGGTTTTTATAATTAGTTCTAAAATATTTATAATAAAGTGTATGTATATTTATTTTAAAATAAAAAAAATAAAATAAGTAAAATTGAGTTATGTAAAACTATATTATTACATTATTAGTAATACTATTAATAAATTGATAATTTTATTTTTTTAAACATAACTTAAACTAAAGTGTGTTCTATGCACACCAAATTGGTGTATGAGACCCCTTTGTTTGTGGGATAAGGGACCCCCCCTCCGTCCAGTGATTTGACTGGTAAAGTCTACAAAGGTATACATACCCTACCCCCCTCTGGATTTGAACCTGTGACCTCTTAAGAGGAAACACATGTTCTTAACCATTAGGCCCACTCAGGCTGTATATAAACATCAACTTAAACACAACTCTATTCTATAAAATCATTGGAACTTAAAAATCACATTGTAAGCTTATTTTTGAAGATGATATTTAAAGCAAAAATTAGTTTAATAAACAATTTGAATGGATCATTCTTTTTAGATTTATGTGGTGAGGAATTTTAGAGAAATCATCCACAGTTAGAGCCATTGTAATCTAGGTTTCAAATTGAGTTCGGATTCAAAATGTCGATTACAATGGCTCTAACTCTGGACAATCCAAAAGATCTATGAAATTTGAATGGATTTTATTTTTGGTATTAAAGTTTTATTTTTAATTGTTAATGAATGTTGTTGATGGGACTTTTCATATAGGTTGTATATTTCGATATTATTTGTAAGTTGGTAACAAATAACAAAAAAATTATAATTTTTACATCATTAATTTAATCAAAGTGTTAGCACAAGAATTTGTAGCTAGAAGAGGCCTAACTATCAGAGTTTTGGGTTTTTGCTAAAGAGTTAACTTCCTCAATGGTAAAGTGCACAACCTACTATACTGCCAAGATACTTAAACACAATGGGTTCGACATTATTAAAAGACTACCAACTGCTCTGCACACGTTCAAGATTGAAGGCACTGCGTTTTGACATTGCTACCTAAACCTGCACACAGGCGTAGCATACATGGCTCTATCTACAGGCGCTACCTAATATTTCTGGCAGAAAACGAATTGTGCAGAGTTATTTTACCATTTTTTAGTCACTAACTTTAAACTTGGATTCTAAACAATTGAAAAGGTATTTTTGAAAAATGGAGGAGGTTTTTTTTCATAGCATGCCAAATCACAAAAACCTCTCTCATTTTTTCAAAATGTGTTATGGTTTGAGAGATATTAGACATATAAGTGGCGCTACCCAATTGTTTTACAACGGCGCTACCTAATTTGGTGTAGCGGTCACGGTTTTGATATTCGCCTTGTTGGGAGGTTTCCACATGTCAAGGAGGGTTCGAATGACTTCTCAAGGATAAGTTGGATGTCAAGGGACACCTGCACCTAATATTTAGCTCCAACAAAGGCCTCATGCAATGAGGTGGAGACATTTTATTAATGACTTCCAACAAATTCCTGAAAATTAGCAGTTTGTTGGATTTTTGTCTCTTTGATTGTTGCCACCTATATCCAAGGCTTAGAATCCAATGGAGGTGATGGGATTCGACCTCCTTAGTTCATTTTGATGCTATTGTCTATTTAAAGAAGTAAATATCTCTTGGAGAAGGGAGAGGGATGAGCCAAGAGAGGCTAGAGAGAGTAGGAGTAGGTAGTTTTTCTGTGTATGTTCATTTGTAAGCCTGTGGGCATTTTATGATTGTAATCATTACTGCTATTGGAGACTCATGAGAGCTGTGACTTCAGATTGTAACTCTTCTATTTATATTTCTTCTTATTTGAATATAATGCAGATTTGAGAATCAAAGGCTGTCAATGAGTTATGGATCCCTAAGCAGCAAAGGATCTGTTGTATTTTCCCCATCAGTCATTGTTTATATTCAAGTATTTGTTGATTCATTAAATTGAGAGGATCTTTGTTTAGTGAACATTCTACCTTATGTTTTCCTTCTTCATTCTTCCACTTATCAGCATATAATCTTGTTTTATGTTGAGCATCTTTTGTGCCTTCGATGAGTAGGATGTTTGTGACTCCATTGCCCATTAGTGTAGCCTACTGATCTACAATTTGCAGCCCTTTCTCTTTCTTTATCCATATTGTTGATCCACCTATTCAAAACCAAAATTATCTTTTACATTCTGATGGGTGTTGAGCTTACACTTTAGCAATCAAAGTGTGACTTTTAGTGCTAACATTGTTGGCACTGTTGTCAGGGACGGATTTGAGTAGATTGAAAATCTCCCTCGGAAGAACGACACTGCATAGCTCCAGCTTTAGATGGTGACTGAAGTTGGACACCTTCAAGACTGCACATTCACCATGGCGACTCCATTGTTCAGAATATGTTGGTGACTCCACTGGGAATGAGAAAAAACAAATGGCTATGAAGGCTATCCTGGCCAGGAGGTTTGCCCCACTCAATCTCTCAACCATAGATGGTTATCCACATCTTGTGCCTCAAATTGATGAATGGCAAGATCTGTTGGCCAGATTTTATGAAGGTGATGATGACAACCCTTTTGAGCATGTTCATGAAT
This sequence comes from Picea engelmannii, assembly GCA_009831015.1. Lineage (NCBI taxonomy): Eukaryota > Viridiplantae > Streptophyta > Pinopsida > Pinales > Pinaceae > Picea > Picea engelmannii. The sequence continues at coordinate 464,961 of ML777089.1, forward strand.
TTCATGCTTTGATGCAACAACTTGACATCCATCATGAAGATATATTGATGAAAATGTTCATGTATTCATTGTAAGGTGATGCGAGGAAATGGTATAGAACACTCCATGCTTCTAGTATTTCCTCTTTGAAGACTTTCATTATGTTTTTTATTCTCATTGCAAGATAATTTATCCAGCTGAAAGACCTTTTGAGAATTGTTGTGAGGGGTATGCATCATATATTCAGGATTCAGCAAGTGATTCCTCTAGTAGTGATGATGAAGGGGATGATTATAGAGAGAAAGACTTAGATGATGAGTTTCATAATGATTTTCCTAAACTTGAAGAACAAATGCATTATTCATATCAAAATCTAGGTCCCCAAGAGAATGATCAATATGGACAATCCATCATTTCCCTTTCTCCTCCTTTTCTTGATTCTTTAAGTCAAGAGGTCATATTAGGTTCATATTTATTTCATCATGAGAATAATGTTGCAGCTTGTCATGAACGAATTCATATCTTACCAGTTATTGTTGTAATCCCTATTACTGTTAATGAACCAGTGTGCCATGATTTGCCAAGTTTTGATGACTATGAGGATGTTTTCACTAATCATCCAGTTGTCCCAGCTATTGTACTAATCCCCTCAACCATTAATAGTCAAATGGTCATTAATTCACCTTTGTATGATGATTATGAAGATGATTTCCATGAACAGTCTGTTGAAGACCTTATATCAGAAAAGTACCCTTCCCATCAAAGCAACAATAGCTTGTTTCAACCCTCATGTCATATTTTTGTTGCTGAAAAAGAAGGAGAAGATGATAATCTAAGTTTAGAAGGTAAAAAACTGAGAAATTGGGACCATAAGCCAAGCTATGATGAATATCCCTCACAATCAGAAGATAAGATAGAAGAATGCAATTTCCCAAGCACTTCTAATTATGATGAACTGCCCTATCAACCCTCTATTCCTCTTGAAGACACAAGCTTAGTTTCATCAAGCAACCAAGATCAAATGCCATGTGATCAGATGAGAAAGGTTGAAATTAAGGAAAGACAAGCATCACTAAGCCTTTTTCCTAATACACCTCATGACCAGGAGTGGACCAAGGCCATATGCATTGAGGATGAATCAGAAAATCAAGAAGCCATACAACAACCAAGCACAGTGGAGGAAGGACCTAATGCAATACTTTTCCTTTTTACACAAAGCAATGCCACAGGGGAAAGTATTGATGATGTTTTTTAGAATCCATTTGCAACTTGTCTGCAAGAAGAAAGTGGGCCTAGGATCATTGATTTATTCAATGGAAAGTGTATTGCCAAATTTTTCTTTGATGTGCCTTCAAGTAAGAATTATCTCTGGTGCTTAAGGAAGCACATTTCAAAGCTTCAAATAGTTGAAAAAATGATGAAATGGCTTCATTGGTTATTTCATGTAACTTGAATGATTCATTTCCCCAATAGTTAGAGTAGGTGTGTGCAATAAGCTTGTTGAACAAGCATCATTTTCATCATTTTTTTCAGTTTCATTTTTCATTTTCATTTAGTTTACAGATCAAAGGAGATTGCAGAGGTTAAAGGTTGGGAGCAGCCCTAAGATAAGGCACTGAAACTACAAGAGTTCTTAGAGCCTCATAGGGAGGACTATATCCCCCATGGAGCCTATGTTAGCACAAGTCTTTTGCAGCTAGAAGAGGCCTAACTATCATAGTTTTGGGTTTTTTCTAAAATGTTAACTCCCTCAGTGGTAAAGTGCACAACCTACTATACTGCCAAGACACCTAAACAAAATGGGTTCGACATTATAAACTGACTACCAACTGCTCTGCACATGTTCAAGATTGAAGGTGATGTGTTTTGACATTTCTACCTAAACCTGCACACAGGAGTAGCATAAGTGGTGCTACCTACAGGCGCTACCTAATATTTCTGGCAGAAAACGAATTGTACAGAGTTATTTTACCAGTTTTTAGTCACTAACTTTAAATTTGGATTATGACCAATTGAAAAAGTATTTTTGAAAACTGGAGGAGGTTTTTGTTCATAACATGCCAAATAACAAAACCCTCTCTCAGGTTTTCAAAATGTGTTATGGTTTGAGAGATATTAGACATATAAGTGGCATTACCCGATTGTTTTACAGTGGCGCTGCCTAATTTCCTGTAGAAGTCACGGTTTTGATATCCACCTTGTTGGGAGGTTGCCACATGTCAAGGAGGGTTCGAATGACTTATAAAGGATAAGTTAGATGTCAAGGGACACCTGCACCTAATATTTATCTCCAACAAAGGCCTCATCCAATGAGGTGGAGACATTTTATTAATGACTTCCAACAAATTCCTGAAAATTAGCAGCTTGTTGGATTTTTATCTCTTTGATTGTTTCCACCTATATCCAAGGCTTAGAATACAATGGAGGAGATGGGATTCAACCTCCTTAGTTCATTTGTATGCTATTTTCTATTTAAAGAAGGAAATATCTCTTGGACAAGGGAGAGGGATGATCCAAGAGAGGCCAGAGAGAGTAGGAATAGGCAATTTTTCTGTGTATGTTCATTTGTAAGCCTGTGGGCATTTTATGATTGTAAGAATTACTACTATTGGAGACTCATGAGAGCTGTGACTTCAGATTGTAATTCTTCTATTTATATTTATTCTTATTTGAATATATTGCATATTTGAGGATCAAAGGCTGTCAATGAGTTATGGATCCCTAAGCAGCAGAGAATCTGTTGTATTTTTTCCATCAGTCATTATTTATATTCAAGTATTTGTTGATTCATTAAATTGAGAGGATATTTGTTTAGTGAACGTTCTACCTTATGTTTTCCTTCTTCATTCTTCCACTTATCAGCATATAATCTTGTTTTATGTTGAGCAACTTTTGTACCTTCGATGAGTAGGATGTTTGTGACTCCATTGCCCATTGGTGTAGCCTACTGATCTACAATTTGCAGCCCTTTCTCTTTCTTTATCCATCTTGCTGATCCACCTATTCAAAACCAAAATTATCTTTTACATTCTGATGGGTGTTGAGCTTACACTTTAGTAGTCAAAGTGTGACTTTCAGTGCTAACACAAAGTAGGTCTTGAAAAGAGAAGAAAAGAGAAACTTCTAAATTGTGCTCCTTCATGGATCATTCTAATCTAAAATGGAAGAGCAAGAAGAGGATTCCCAAGATCCTATAACCCTGCATACAAAAATGTCTTCCCTGCCATACATAACAAATCTAGATCTAACTTACAAAAACAAATGGAAACCCTTCTAACTATCTTCCCTACCATACATAACAAACCTAGATCTAACTTACAAAAACAAATGGAAACCCTTCTAGATGGACTTGATTGATTTAATAGATACATGAAAATAGACACTAAATAAATAAATAAGTAAAGGTAGTGAGGGTAGGGTGGATGAGAAAGGAGATTCTATTAAAAGAGGAAAGAAGTACAATGATAGATCCAATACCTTGTCATGGTGAGGTGGGTTATGACCCTTTCACCTTAGCATATGTTCCTCTTAATATTGTGATCAGTCCAAAGGCTTCCAAAGTTGTCCTTCAATAGTTATCCTCAAACCTCCACAAGAAAATTGGGCAAGTGGATACATAAGTTCAAGTTAGGTATTCCTTTGTATCAGAATAAAAAGGTTCTTACAATTTTTATCCAAAGGGATCACCCTTTAATCAAATATTATATGTGATGTAGATAAAACACATTAAAATATATCAATTCCATGTGAAGGGGGGATATTATAGTCTTCTTGATCCTTATAGGGTATTTTACATGAAGCATAGGCCTACTTTCTATAGCTTTCTTGAAATATCTATGCCCTCGACACCACATAAGTGATCAATCTTCACCAAATCAACTGGGGAGCCTGGGGAATTATGTGTAACCTATCACCAAAAATAACAATAGAAATAACTTGATATGAGTGTTAAGAGTGCAAGAAACAAGTCGATATGATTTTTGTTCCTATCAAGCATGAAAATCAACAATTCCCAAAGTTTTTCCACATTCTAATACCTCGATAAAAAATAGACCATGTAATAATGTTATCTGAGGTCATGACTACTTGGTACATGTGAGAAAGAGAGGATCTTATGGTAATTTCAAGTGGAAAAATATTCATATGCAACAATACAAAATAATATCCTAATCATATATGGTAGTTCATGAATAAATCTTAGTAACAAACCGTCACTAAGGAAACATTCAAAAGTACTAAAATATATAGGTCAAATTCTTCTACCAATCAAATAAAAACTCTAGGATTTTGTTAAATTGATTATGGGATATAAAATTCATGAAAATGTTCTTAACCTAAAACTGTTTAAAAACATTTCATTCGAAGGGAACATCAATAGTATCTATTACAAAAAACATTGTTGAGGTATCATCATTACGTGTAAATTGGGCATTCATGGAGGACTCAAAGAAATCAATAATTCCAAGGGGAATGTATTCTAGGGGGCCACAAGAAAAGTGATCAATCGAAGGAAAGATGTTTATATGACAACCAAGGTGAATATCATCCCAAGGACTATCAAATGCTCATGATATTTAAGGACTCTTCATCATCCTAGAAGATTATGGTTGAGGAGGTATGGACATATTCACAAAAGGGGGAAAGAGTTATATCTAACTACCCCAAGGGTGAAGGTATATCACTAATATCTAATCCTAAGTCAAACAAAGGATTCAAAGGCTCATACAAAACTACATAAATAATGAAAGTAAAGATACACACATTTTCACAAAAGGTTTTCCCGGCCAAAACGTTGGAATGGAATGGTCACCTCACTAATTGGTGATTCAAAATGGATAATTATATATATATTCATCTATCTTGGTACTCTCTGAGTGCAAAAATTAGACAAATTGGTTTGCAAGGTCCATTTTAATGGTAGTTTCTAGTTTGGAGATTTGGGGTCTAGAACCTTCCAAAGCCATTTTGAGGCATCAAATACAACTTTTTTTGCTCAAAAATGTGTAATCATATATGCTATCCCCTCGATGATATTATACACACACCAAAATTTCCAACGATGTAAAAATCACTTCAATTGGATTTCATATGTGGAAAGTATGCCTCATGTAAGTTGACCTACCTTGTTGACCACCATGGTACTAAGTGGATGCCACATCAACCCCCATTACTTACACGTGTGGGGATAGTCACATGTGGAATTTCAAGAAAATTCTAGAAGGTCCAAAACCCTAACACTAATCGAGGGTTGAGGTATGCAAAAATCATAACACTAGATAGATATTAGACTGTGTTAAATATTGGGCCACAAGGAGGAGAGGGGTTCCATTATTTAAGCATTGTACTTGTACCATAATGGATAAAAGCATATAAGAGTGGGATTTGAGAGAATAATAAAGGAAGAAGAATATTTTGTAGCATTCATTCAGGCCATAGTGTCAAAGAAAAATCCATAGTGAGTGTCCCTTTCTTTGTATTTGCATTTTCCTAACCGAAGAAAAGAGAGCAGAGCATAGGCCTCATCTTCTAGCTATATTTTCTCCTATATTAGGTTTCCCAAGAAATATCTTATTTTAATTTATGTGGATGTGTGTTCATTTGTTTGTTATTTCTTTTTTCAATTTCAATTATGTTCATAAATTTGAGCATTAAGATACTAAAAATAAATCTAGGATCTAAGGAAATAGATTGAATAATAAAATATTTTAGAATATTGCAATATCTATTGTGATGAAATATTTTGGTGGAGTATCCATGGTATTTTACAAATCATTTGGCCACTACAAAGGTTGAATCAAGTGAAGTCGCAACATCAAAACAAATTGGTTCAATTGAAGGAAGGGTTGTAAAAATGATACAATTTCTTCAATGGTCATCTGATAAGGAAAACATGACCTCATTACCATAATTCTTCTATGCCTAGATATAGGTGAGTGTAACGATATTTCCCACAAATAGAAAAATTATTTATCATCTTACACCCTTGTTTACGTTATTTTTTACCCTAGTCTCTTCAAGCATTAATAACATTACCCCCTTACCCTTTGTTCCTAGTTTTACATTTAATAGACTTCCTCTTTTTCCTCTTGGGTGGTTATGAGTTGCTAGGTTTTGTTTCACAAATTTGATAAGGAGTAGATAGGACCAGGTTAGCATGTTTGAAATGATGTGTCTTGGAATATGGAGTGAATTTATGACTGACATTATGGCCATGCTTAATAGGTTATGGATTTTCTCTTTTATATTATTTTATTAAGAAGTCATTAACTTCTTATCGAAGACATGTTCAATGTTAACCACTCTCCTAATTTTCTAATTCAATTTAAATACCTATAGAAATGAATTTATACCATGAGTACATTTTTAAAAGGTTATATTCATGATGTATTCATTTTATTATTGTCACTTCAGTCTCTAGGTATCACATCATTTAGTGTCAGAGAACTCCTCTTGGACAAAAAAAATATTTTTCTTTTTTCCTATTTTGTAGGATTTTGCAACCTAAAGATACATTCTCCCTTAACATTAATAATTTTACAACCTCAAAGGGTATACTCCCTTAACATCTAATCCAAATGGATATCAATGGCTACCCATCTCTTCCACTGGATCACCTAGGTTCATATTCAACAAATTTTCCCCCACCTCCCGAGGGAACTTGACACAATGGGGACCATTTCTTCCTAAGGTGGGAGGATTGATCCAAGTGGATACCAGTCACCACCCACCTCGTCCACTAACTCATCATAGTTATCCCTCTTGTTCATGTTTTTATTATTTTCACATCCTAAACTTACAGGATCATTTTGAGGCCCTAAACAATGTTTTTTGTCCATTCGAGGGCCTAGGGTTGTCATGGCATACCATGCCTTACCAATAATTGTACTTACCAATGATATATTTCCAACAAGATACTAAATGCCTCAAATGGATATTGTATGAAAATGGTGCACCCCCGAGAAGTTTACACATCAACTAACCACCTCGAGGTCCAAACAAATTTTGGCACTTCACCTCCTAGGGTTAGGGTTCTAGACCATTAGGGTTATTTCTTTATGTTAAAAGTCCATTATTGCGGACCATTGTATATATTTTCATGAATAATCATAGCTAACATATATTTCTCTTCAGAGATAATCTACTACTATTCTAGCTAGTTTGTGTTCTACAGTATCATGTTATTTTATTCATTAATAGAAGTTGGGTTTCAATGTAGTTTTTTGTTCTCTTCCATATATTTTTTTTTATCACATTTCATTCTTAATATCATCCATATCAAAATATAATATTACACAACCTTTAGGGATATAATCCTTCAACATCTAGGTTATTGTAGCCTCATGGGATCCACTCTCTCGATATCCATGCTTTAGCAACCTCTCTAATGCATGTGCTTACTCACTAGTATAGCTAATAAAACCTAATCACCTCCTAGATAGCCTCCCTCTACACTACCTTCACATTTTATTCAACATGTTTCACAGGATAACATAAGGATATACTCACTCCTCTTTGTGTCCCCTATATCTTCTCAAATATCAAGGGATCTTCTCCATATTATAGTAAAATTCTTCAACAAAAAAATAAATCAATGATTTCTAGATAGCCAACTCTTCATTATTATTTTATGAAATTCTCCTTCTATAGTTTCATGTCCCTTACATCCCTACCCCCCCCTTCCATTAACCTATAAATAAAACATAACTCCCATCACTCCCAATTTTTTCACCTCTCCCAACACTTGCCATCTCCCTAATGTACCATAAGGAATATTTCCCTCGCATACCTCTCCTCTAATTATGACACCTACATCATGGAATATAACTCAAGAGGTTGGTGGTGTTTTCTTAAATAAATCACAAAAAAATTTCAATTAAAATTTAATTCATTTATTTAAATTTAATCAATTAGAAACAATTATGCTTTCTTAATTTTAATTTTTTCATGTAAATTGTATCAACTAACAACATTATGTTTCTAGTTTTATTTCCAACTATGTATTGACAAGAATAAATGCTTCCAATTTTTTTTTCAATCATCTAGTAATGCATGGAGGATTGAAAACAACCCATTGATACATGGTTGAAAATAAAATTGGCAAAGCAAATGCTGTCAAAAAAATCCAATTTGTTTAGTTGCATATAATCAACTAACAATATTAATGATGCTAGTTATTTTTCTAACCGTTTGTTGGTAAGAATAAATGATATTATTTTTTTCAATCCTCCGACAGTGCATGGAGGGTTGAAAATTATTAACCAAATCATTTTTTAAACTAGCATCGGTAAAACACTACAACTCACATGTTACTGAGCAATGAAGGAATGAAAACATGAAAGTAAATTTCCCTACTAATTACCATCAATCAAATTTTAGGTGAACCAAACAATCAACTTGTTTATCACCAATGTTCAAATGAAATGACACTTGCCTAGGAAATGAAATCACAATTATAATACATTCTAGCTATTGAAACAACACTAATCAAGACATTAACTAAGACACATTGGATGAGACATTGATAGTGCAAGTATTATTGGCACTAATACACTAATCAACGCACTAAACAAATATCATGGCCACTCATCTCAAGGAATATGGAAACCATAATTTCATTTGATCTCCTAAATTCTTCCTTGTTCTTCAATAGATGTGCCAATTTGACTCTCCAAGTTGTCTAAAAAATGTTAAGTGGTCACCACTTAGACCTCTCTTTATTTTATAGGTTTGTTATATTTTTACCAAATGCTCCCTTGTGGTTTCATTGCCTCTTCCATGTTATTCACCTTCATATTCCTCTTCTCATTCTATGTGGTGTTTTCCTTGTGTTTCATTTATTTTTTTATCTTACAACCTTGGGGATTGTATTGGAAACCCCATATTTTCAATAGGTGTAAGGATGATGTCTCATTTACTCCATGCCACTTGTCTCAAGTGGGAAAACCCAAATTCATTTGGTCTCCTAACTTATCACATGCATGGATGGGATTGTCAATTTGGGCTTCCAAGTTGTCCTAATAAAATTTAAGTGGTGACCACTTGGACCTCTCCTTACTTGAAAATTTTGGTTTTTTTAACCAAGTTCTCCCCTGTGGTTTTGTTATCTCCACCTTAATTTTCTCCTTTTTCTTCCTCATCTCATTTTTCATGGTTTTTTCCTTGTGTTTCGTTAAGTGTTTATTCTTCTTGCCTTACACATTGTCTTGGAAACCACGTCTTTTTGGTAGGTGTAAGGATTATGGATTTTTTATTCCATGCCACTTGTATCAAGGAAGAGGAAAACCACAATTTATTTAGGTATCCTCACTTATTCCTAGTTCATGGGCCAACATGCCAAAATTGGGTTTATAGTTCATATTTAAAAATTTAAGTGGTGATAACCTATACCTCTCCTTACTTGTTAGGGTCCTAATATCCCTAACCTCCTAAGTAGATATATAGGTTGCTATGTATTTCTATGTATGGAGGTCATCTCTAGTAAATAAGACCCATATACCAATGTGAAAAAAATAAATGTAAGAAGGATTACTAAAAGGTTCTACCTCCTAGAACGTTCCTTCTATAGAATGTTCTTAGGAGGTAAATAGTGATGGTCCTCTACAATGTCTATCAAAAGGCCCATCAATGATACACTTTTTGATTGCTTATGTATCTAAAGACTCACATATTTTACCATGCTTAATTAATTATATAAATTGTGGTTATTTGCAAATTATTTAATGAATGATTTGAGTTTGTGATGTGATGAGTTATGCTTATGTTTATGCTTATTTTTATGATAGTATTGTGTATGTAGCCTAACCTAACATGTCAAGACACACATGGAAGATTGGAGGTCCTGGGCTTGGATAAAAACAAGGGATCATGTTCCCTAACCTACCGCAAGTTCTCTTCCAGATATTAAGGAGTCACTTCAATACACCCTCCTCAAACTTAGACTTCAAGGATCGAGAATATAGCTAATAGAGGGAGAGGATTTTGATTGAGGGAATATTGGAGAGAAAATCCCTGAAATTCCTCCTTGATTAAAGGACAAATTCAAGCTTCCTAGGAGTATAAATAAAACTCAAGGACTAGCCTTGAGAGAGGTTAAGTTTTTTATGGAGGATTGAAGTAATTCATTTTGTCATTTGTTCAGATACCTTGAGACTTTGGAGCTTTGATCCATTTATGTACTTGCTTCGATTAATCAATAAAGATTTTCTATTTTCTAGTTCATTAGTATTTTTCATGGTTCCTTCAGTTGCTTGGGTAGGCCCCACTCGAGAGGGATAAAGGACCCTACACTACGTTTATTTTCATGTATTTATGTTTTATCTTAGTATTTTAATTATTTTAAGTAGTTATCATGCTAAGGAAACCATTTTGTTCATGAATGCAATTTCTCTTTGGTTCTTGTAGATGTTGTTACAAATTTGTAGGAACTCATTTGGATTATTTATTCAATACTAGAATTTCATTTCCACATCATCATATAATGTGTTGATTATTTAATTAGTTTTAGAAATAGTTAATAAGTTGTGTGAACCTCTTAACCCTTCCTACAGACTTTCATGTAGGATTGTTACAGTTCATGTAGGATCGTCAGTAATCCTTGTAGAACAACACATATTAGGTTTTCTTGCATCATTTCCACTTAGTTATTGATGTTTCTTAATGTCAAATTGATTATATCATGATATGGTATTTTATGAGGGGTTAGGAGATTAGGTAGAAATTGATTATTTATGCAATTAGCATAGTTTTGATTTAGCAAAAGATTTATGTTTTCTAGTTTAATTATCTTTATTTTTCCTTATGCAATCAATTCACCAACAATGTTCTATTTTCCACCTTACAATATATTCCTTTGACACAATGTGTGATTATAGATACATGCTCATTCATTTTCCTTTATTCTTGATTTAGTTCAATTTCAGTTTTGGTTTTCTTTCTTAATGATTTCTTCCCCCTTATAAAATACTTAGAGTAAGACCTAGGATATTATATCCCCAACCAATAGATGGGTGCATAATCATTCAATAGATACATAAGAGGAAAATAGGTTTATTCTACATATATATTGCACAGTACCTTGGAATTTTGTACAAATCTCAGGTTGATAATTAAAGTATCAAATTGAGAAAAGGAAAACATTATTGTTTCTATTCTAAGGCCCACCAATTTTTGGTGTCATTTTCATAGAGGTGCTAAAGACTACACACCAGTTTCATTCTTGCTTTATCAATAATAATAATAATAATAATAATAATAATAATAAATTATTGCTCATGCATAAATTTTATCATAATAAAATAGAAAAGAAAAAGTTAAGCTTGCATTTTTTTTTATTTCTAGATGAATGACTCAACCTGGGGATAGACCAAGAATTTTGTTACCTAAATTCCCCACCACAGAAATAGGTCCTAGAAATCAAGAACATTAGCAAGTTGGTTGCACTTTTTCCACAAGAACATGAAACTTTTGAGGATTTCTCAGAAGGAGTAAGGAACTTTGTAAATATCTCAAAGAGAGGCCAATATTCATATCACCATATAATGGTTGGTGAGGAAGATAAAGAAGAGGTATTTGTGTTTCCCATTTGGGAAGCTAATGGAGAAACAAAAATGAAAAATATTAATCCCTCTACCTAACCTCACTTCCATGGTCTCATCTCAGAAGATCCTAACACCTTTTTGTTTGAGTTTGTAGTTGTGTGCAAGACTTATGATTACACTTTAGATGAGAAAAAGATAAATATCTTTCCTTCTACTCTGAAAGACTCAACCTTGAGATGGTTCATGAGCTTGGAAGGAAACATCATTACAAGATGGGATCAAATAAATCACACTTTCAACAACAAGTACATGGACTATGTAGAGAAAGGGATACAAGAGATTAAATCTTTAAAATTCCCCAAGGAGAGAATGAATCCCTAGAAGACTTTGAGGAAAGATTTAAACTTAGCTACAAGAGACACTGCAATTTTACTCTAGACGAAGACTCGCTAAAACTTTTCTTGCAAAGAGGATTAATAGAAGAAATTATGGAAACATTGAATCTCATATCAAATGGAGATATCTTCTAGATGGATTATGGAGACATCAAGAATATCTTCAAGAACAATTACAAATCCTCTAGAAAGAAAAGTAGAATTGGTAAATTAATGGTGACACAATCTTCTAAGCCTTCAACTCTTATTAAAAATGAGATAGAAATATTATTAGAAGATACGAAGACTGATATTTTTCATTCACTAGCTATTCAAATGGATACCTTGCAGGTTAAGAAGAAACATGAAGAGACAAAAAGGGCATTAGCTATATTTTGTCCTAAATGAACTAAAAGACATCCTAAGAATGAGTTCCCACTCAACATTGTAGAGGTATGTGAAATTTGTGAAAATCCTCATGCAACTGATAAATGTACTTCTCTTCCAAGTTTAAAAGCTACACATCAAGGAATAAAGGAAAATATGGATTCAATGTGGTTCATCAACCAAACAAGACCAAGAGCACCAAGACCCTTACAACAAGGTATGAGTTACAATCCTCCTCAATATTTTGGTGGATACAATGCACAAATTCCTTCTCAACCTTCGTATCATCCTAACCAACATCCTTGGACTATGAAAAATCAATGGAAATACCCAATTCAACATATCCTTCCTCCTTGTCAACCATTTCAGAACCAACCTCCAATTCAAAACCCTCAGTGAATTATTCCTCCACAAGGATGGAGACCTTGAAATTTTCAAAAAAATATGTTAATGCCTCCTCCTCCTCCTCAACCAAATAACACTCCCTAGAATATTGCTCCTCCAAAGTAGCCTAAACTACCTACTCAATCTACTCCCAATCCAAACAATAAGCAGGTTCATCCCACATACAATAATGAGGCCACATATCAAGCATACTCCTTAGATGTTTAGGAAATCAACCTTAGATTAGGAAAGTTCATATAGCATAATCTCATCCCTAATACTATAAAAATATCTAACAACTAGATAATATGATACCTTTTTACCACAACCTACCCTTCCACAAGCTCTGTCCTATCCTAAAATATTGAACATTAAGAAAACATACAACATTGAAGAACATGAACCCTTGGGAGAACTCAAGAGCTTGTGTGTTAAAATAACTCTCCTTCAATCTATTAAGGATGTTCCTATATGTAAAAAAATTATCAAAGAGGAATGTTTGAAGAAGCTTGGGAGGAAGAAAAAAGATACCCCTACAATCAATGTCATAGGAAAATTAACATATATCATTCTTGGGAGGCTATTTGTTCCTAAATAAATGGATTCTAGTAGACCTATAGTGAATGTACACATTAACAAGAACTTTATCCAAAATACTTTCATAGATTTAGGGGAAGTAATAAATTCCATGACTAAGGACACAATGCTAAGACTAAATTGCCAAGGGTCCCTAAGGCATACATCTATTGTACTTCATCTTGCATATAGGTCTACAATGAAACTTGAGGGGATGCTAAAAGACATAATAGTATCCATTGATTCTTGGAAATACCCCACTAAGTTTTTTGTTCTCCAACCCAAGTCCAGATTTAATGGATATCCTCTCATATTGGAAATACCTTGGTTGGACACAATAGGTGCATACATAAACTATAGAGTAGGAATTATGACCATGTGTTGGCACAGGAGCAGACCCAGGGTTCAACTCTAACAGTGCACCAACAATCCCTAACTACTGGCCCTTTAGACAACACCTGCAAAGCATATGTAGTCTCACCGGAAGTAGAAATAGGGGGTTGCAAGACACAAGCATCTACAACCAGAGGAAATGCAAGTGGATTCAAAAGAACAACACATGGAGATCTAGTTATTCTTTACCAACTTAAACCTACTTTGCACATTTATATCTCAGATCTAGCACAATAATGTAATGACATAATAATAGAAGGCAAAGAACACAGAATCTATCACACATAATAGCAAGATATACGTGGTTCAACCTCTCCCTAGGGATACGTCCACAAAACTGTGTTTCTTTATATATTATATGAAAACATATAGTTCTATCTACACACTTAGCTTGTAGATCTCTCTCTCCTTCTCTTCTTCTCTCCCCTGCCCACACACCCAGCTGTAGGATTGATCTTCGCACCTAGATAAAGATCTTACAATACAATAGTATTCTCACAACACAATACTCTCCTCACACAACAATAATCACTCGACCTCAACAATAAAAATCCTCTTCGAACTCAGAAAGACCCAATCCCAGGTCCTCTAGACCTTTATTTATACCTTACATGACAGATGTCTAGGTGTCAAAACCCTAGATCCCAAAACCCTAGGTCTCTAAAACCCTAGGTGAACTTGACCCACATTTTCAAGGCTTTGCCAGCCTATATTTCCTTCTTTCCTGCGAGGTGCTCCAAAGCATCCGTTGGTGGATTTTTCCACTTGCTGAGTTTTCCACGATCCATCTTCCTTGATGATCTATCTTCCTCGATCTTCTCACTCAATGGATCATTTTCTCTTACTTCACTCCTTCTTTTCTGCTTCTTTGACCCCTTCAACCCAATCTAAGTCAATGTGTCTTATGCACAGTTCGTACTTCACCTTTCTTCCTAAATCTTCACTTTCTTCCATAACCAAGGGCCAACAGGCCCCCAACACTCACATGTGACTCATCCCGAGGCACTGTAGGTATGAAACTTCTATTTTACTTCGACTTCAGACTATGCAGAGTAGCATGTTCTCTTTACTTTGTCCCTCCCTTCCTTGTGCAGACTGTTGTTTCTGTGTCTGGTACCCAATTTCAACTACACCTGGTATCTAGACCCTTATTTTTATGCTTTTATTGAGAGATATGAGGCAATTGGTTGTCATAGTACAATTTCAACCGGCTCCCATTCACTAAACCTTCCTTCCATTCTCCATTCAAAGTCTTCAACTACGCAGCTCCTCCTTCTGTAACATAGGAAACCTCATAGGGCCCAAGCCAATGTGTCTTGAACTTCTCTAGATGCTTCATGAACTTGTTGTCATATACCAATACCATATCTCCTTGCCTAAATGATTTCTTCTTGATATTTTTTTCATGGTAGGCCTTCTCTTGTTCCTTCTGTACCTGGTGATGGAATCCTGCAATGAACCTTTCTTCTTCTAGTTCAACCAACTACGCAAGCCTGTCTTGGTCAACGCCTGTGTCATCCATACCTATAAATGTTGCAATTCTCAAGCTAGGAACTAGACATTTCATAGGTACCACTGCTTCTAGACCATAAATCAACTTAAAGGGAGTCTTCATTGTCAACTTCTTGCAAGTAGTTCTGTATGCCCATAACACTGGTGGTACTCTCAAATCCCAATCATCCATGTTCACACTACAAATATTTGTCAATGTTGTCTCCAAGATCTTATTGAAATCTTCCACTGTTCCATTCGCTTGTGGGTAGTAAGGTGTGCTCTTCTGATGGTGAAATTCAAATTCCTGAGTCAAGGCTTCAATAGTTTGATTGATAAAATGCATACCTTGATCACTCATCAGGGTCGTCAGGCATCCAAATCGGGTTATGATATCATCAAATATGAATCGCGTAGCTGTAGTTTCACTACAGTCCTTGATTTCTCTTGCTTCTTCCCATCTGTTCAAATACTCTGTCGCAGTGATAATTTATTGAGATCATGTGCGCTTTCCTGGTGGGTTGATAGGTCCCACAAAATCAATGGCTCATTTCTCAAATGCTTGTAAAGTTAGATGAGGTGCTAAAGGCATCTTATCTCTTTTGGAAGGTTTCCCAACTCTTTGGCATACATCTTAGGCTCTATAGTATTCCTTAACATCTTTGCGTAAAATGGGCCACCAGAAGCTAGCTCTGAGAACCTTATGTGTTGTTACTTTTCCTGCATAGTGTCCTCCTACGATGCCCTCATGTGCTTCTACCAAAATAAATGGTATTTATTCCTCCATAACACATCTCCTTAGGATCTCATTAGGTCCCATCTTACAAATTTGTCCAGCTATAAGTGAAAAATCTACAGCACGAACTACCAATTGTTTCTTCTGAATGATTGTATATTCGTAGGGTGCCATTCCTGTTGATAGGAACTGGACTATCTCAGCGAAGTGATCATCAACCTTTTTTATGGCCAACAACTGTGCATCTGGTAGTGTATCCTCTAGACTAGTAGGGTCCTCTCCATGTTCTAACCTGGACAAATGGTCAGGTCCCTTGTTCATTCTCCCTGGCTTGACAACAATATAAAAATCATATTCCTGAAATAACAGTAGCCATCTGCATATTCTTCCCCCCAACACTGGCTTGTTGACCAGGTACTTTAGCATAGAATGATCAATGAACATATTAAAATGTTCTCCCAACAAGTAGTTTCGAAACTTCTACAATGCATACACCATGGCTAAACCTTCTCTCTCAGTGGTAGTGTAATTTATCTCAGTTGTAGATAGATTCCTTCTAGCAAAGGCTAATGGATGGTCAATATCTCATGCTCTTGGTTGTGCTAAAACTGATCCTAATGCAATAGAGGAAGCATCAACATGCACATGGAATTCCTTACTCCAATCCAGGAAAACCAGAATGGGCACAGTGACCATTTTCTGTTTCAGTGTGTCAAAGCTCTATTGACATTCCTCTGACCATTGGAACTGACAATATTTCTTTAATAACTTCTCCATAGGTTTTTTATCTGTGCATAGCCCTTGATGAACTTTATGTAGTATCCATTATGTCCCAGCGTAGTGCACAGATGTCTAACCGAAGTAGGAGGGGGTAGGTAAAAAATGATGGCAATCTTAGAAGGATCTACCAACAACCCCTGCTTACACACAATATGGCCTAGAAGCACTCCAAAGGGTGAAAATAAGATACACTTCTTTAGGTTTAGGGCAATCTGACATTGCCTGCACTTATCCAACATTATTCTTAAGCATTCGATATGATTTTGCAATAAGCTAAAAATAGTCCAATCATCAAAATATGCTTCCAAAAATTTATGTAAAAATTCCTTGAATGCTTCGACCACCACCCTAGAAAATATGGTTGGTGCATTCTTCGGTCTGAAAGGCATCACTGTGTACTAGAAAGAACCCCATGCTATTGCAAATGTGGTCTTATGGTGATCTTCCTTAGCAATATTGATCTGGTGATAACCTTAGAATCCATCTGTGAAGGAGTAAACTTCATGTCCTCCTACATTATCTAGAACCTCATATGTAAAAGGTGTAGGGAATGGATCATGTAAGAATGCATCATTCATCTTCCTTAAATCTACACAGATTCTGATCTCTCCTGACTTCTTATCTTGGACCACCATAGGGCTAATCCATTATGATTCTTCAATAGGTTCTATGATTCCTTCTTCCATCATTCTGTCTAATTCAATCTTGACTTTTTTTTTTATACTTGGGATTCAATCTGTAAGGTCTCTTCTTGATTGGCCTTGCATCTAGTTTCAAGGGGATATTCATTTCTCCCATGGGCCCTTTAATGCCCTTCATGTCAATGAACTTTGTTGGAAGCAAGTCCTGATATTCATGCAATAATTCTATGATATTATCAATAGTGGAATGATCTCAATAATCTCCAACATTTGTGAGCTTAGGTGCTTGCTCTATTCCAATATTAACTTTCTTGATTTTGATTGGTTGTCCAATAAAAGGTAGTTCGACTCCTAGTCCTTCTATATCTCTCTGTCATTTTGTTTCTACGATGTTCACATTCCTAGGATCATCGTCTTCATCAACATTGATATTGTAACAACCTTGCAGTTTCTGAAGAGGTGCAGTCCATTCATCCTCTTCTTCCTCCAAAGGGAGGTTAGGTACCTCCTCATAGACTTTCTATATTACAACTTGCAGAGCTTGATCTACTGTGGGGTACTGACTTTCAAATAAGAATGTAGCTACAAAGTTCTGAGTCATACCATACCAATCTGCAGTGGTGAGGCGTAGGTCTGCTTGAAGATACCAATTGATAGGCATGGTGTCCAAAGTGTTAATGAATTTATGCACCCACTTATCTTGAGGAATGTTTCTCCAGGACTCCTCACAACTTCGCACATGGTCCTTTGGGAAGCTCTGACATGTGTATCAAACTTTGTACCCTTCAGCTTGTTCTAAAAAGCGCACTGTCATCAAAGCATGACATTTCACCCATTCCGCGATGTTCTTCTTGTGTGTTCCCCACCATCTTGTTGGCATTTATTTCAAGGCTTCTTCCAATGCCAACATTCATTGTTGTACTGGTACAATTTCTTAAAATTCTGACAAGAATGTTTCTAAATGATTTAAACCATCAAATGTGGGCATATTGCTTACTTCTGTGCCAATCCGATGAACTTCCCTAGTCAATCTAGCACACCTTCTCATAGAAACTTCATACATTTTGTTCTTCCAGTTCTCTAGTTCTTCCTCTAAATATGATGAGCATGTGTTTTCACTTCGCCAGCTTAAGTTCCCATCTGTTGTAGGATTAATATAATCATGTTGTCTTGTTGTCAATTTATATATGTTCTCTAGTTCATAAGCTTGGTCTTCTTCTCTGATGGGTTCTGTGTATCTGCGACCTTCGTCAGGATCAAGAGGTGCGATGACCCTAAGGCCGTCACCTTCAAGTGTCATTATTATTTTCTTTAAGTCAACGACAGTGGAATTGTTGAAAGCCCAATCAATTCCTAACAGCACAGGATAAGCACAGCTATCGTCAACTATCTCAATCACCTCGAAGTTTGAAAACGTCCTTACCCTGTCGATGTCCATAGGGACATGTTCCAATCTCGCAAAGGGTCTTACTACCTGCTGATTATCCATCCTAAGACTTATATGGGAGTAAATAAAATTAAGTTTTCCCATCGGTGTCCAGGTTTGCTTTGTCATAACATTGACTTCAGATCCCAAGTTGAGGACCACATAATCTATGTCATAATCTCCAATATGAACATTAAGGTGTAGTTCCTTATTTGTCCTTCTGTTTCTAGATATTTGATGTACTTCTCTATTCAGCAGAGGGTCTAACCTACCGATCTCATACTGTTTGATCAAATTTTTTAGTTCTTGTACAGATCTTTCATTCTTAATCAAATTAATGCAAGTACATAATAATTCCATAAGATTGCTTACCTATTTTCCTTCCCCGGGAGAAGCATACTGATAAAATTCCAAAGGCATTCCACATTATCTCACTTTTGGTTGTGTCTTTGACGAAGAAGCCTGATCTCTTCCAAATTCTCTTCTTGCCTCTTCAAATGTCTTCTTTTCTTCCCTTGGATCAAGCACTTGTGTCTTCTCTGCAACTCTTCTGACCCTTGATTCTTCTGTAGTCTTTTCTGGGGTCACTCTGTCTTCTCTTGTAACAACACCTCCTCTAGTGATAACAACGACTCCGAGATCCTCTCCTCGAGGTCTTATTGATATTAATTATACTTGTTGGTTTCCTCCTTGTCTCTCCCGAAGCTTCGCTAACAATGCTGGACAATCTTCAATAACATGTTCAAATGAGTTGCAGTAGCTACAAGTGGTACAAGGGTTCTGAAAATCCATTTCCAAGTGTCCTGGTTGTGTACAGTTATAACAAATGATCTGACCTCAACCTCGACCCATGCCTCCTCCTCGTCCTCTTCCTATGAATCCACCATGAGGGTTGAAGTTTCCTATTCCTAGAGAATTAAACTGCGTAGCATTTCCTTCCTTATGTACTTTGCCTTGAATCATATATGTATCTCTTGATATTTCGTGCAAGAGTTCATAAGACCTAAAATCCTTCTCATCATGCCCCACAGATTTACAGAATGTGTAGTAAAGGTTTGTAGGTGTTTGGACATATTTTTGCATGTAATAGCATTCACCGGGGCAATGTCTATTTCTACATACTGCGCACCAGGGTAGAGTAACCTGCTTCAAAGGGATCGATTCTCTATAGGATTAGTACTCATGAAATAGGGGACAATGCTCCTTTTCATGGAATTTTGATTTGCATATGATACACCAGATGTATTCTCTTTTATCTTTTCCCTTGTCTTTCTTCATATATTCGACCTGCAGAGACAAGCTAGTTAGTTGACTCAAAATTTGACTCATACTTGAGCTAGATTCTCCCATAGGGGTTGATTCTAGCTTCATGGTGATCTCCAATGCCTCAGCCTGTGAAGAGACCTTATGTTGCATCAGATGAACTCTGATATTTGGTAAGAGGGAAGTAATGAACCATTCCTTGTTCTGCTCATCTGGGATCTGAAAACTCAAATGGCCTGTCAAGGTCTTAAACCTATGATCAAATTCCCAAACAAGTTCATCTTCTCTCAGCTTGATTTATTTCATTTTTGTAATGCACTATGACTCTGACTTGGGTTTCTTGAATTCTGCACTCAATGCAGTCTTGATATCGTTCAACAGTTTAGGTTGTGCAACTCCTTTAACAAACTTCATGTACCAACTCAGTGTGTGGTCTCTTAAGGTAGTACTAAACTGAGCTCTCTTAATTGATTCATCATTGACTTGATTAATAATCCATATATCTTCTCATAGGAACCAATGTTGATCAGGATCTTCAAATCCATCTCCTCTAAAGATAGGTAGCCTCATTTCATCTGCCATAGATCTTCCTAGGGTGCTTGATTGAGTATGTGTTGAACTGTTGGTAACAATACTCTGAGTGATCTGATAAATATGGCTACTCTGGTTACTTAACGTTGCTAAAACAACATGAGGAGTAATAGTACTTACTTCGATGGTTGGAGCAAATCCTGAAGTTTTTTATTCTTCTCGGCGAGGTTATTTAGTCTTCCCTTTCTCTGCCCTAGCGGACTCTGAATGTTCCTCGTTCAATAACTCTTCTTATTCTCCAATGTATAACCCTTCATCCTGTGTTAATGGTTCATGATTCGGCTCAAACAAGTCCACCAAAGAACCCTCTCTGAAGGTTCTCCCACTGCACGTATGTCCAACCTCTGTGTCACTGTCATTGTCTGAATTCTTGAACATTAGTTTTTCAATCTAACCAACTATTGTATCTTCAATATGTTCTTCTCATTCAATATCATCTTGATCTTCAACTTCAAAAAGTGTAAAAATTTTCCTCTCGGTCCCTTAAAGAAATATCTCTCTGCTTGGCTATATGACTCTACTCTGTCAATAGAAAACTCAGTAATGTACCCTCCAATGGTGCTATCAAACCAGTGATATACTTCTCTTGACACGGCGTTATCAACTCTCTTGAACTTCTTTCTCAGTGCCGATGTCCAAACCACATGTGGTCTAAATCTGATCTCAAACTGGGTATCTGCTAATCTGGCCAACCACTCATATATCTCCTTATGAATTCCTCCAAAGAAAATATCATGTATATCCATAAAGATATACCTTCCCAACCAGTCCTCTGTATTAATATTAGCGTTCTTATTATGAGCCTCAGTGAAGTCCTTCTCTTCTTATTCTATCCACTTATGAATCTCTGTATTTGATGGAAAACACCTTGACATTCCCTCAAGAAGCTCTTGGTCCCGGCAATCGAACCATTTGTTGGCACAGGGGCAGACCCAGGGTTCAACTCTAATAGCGCACCAACAAGCCCTAACTACTGGCCCTTTCGGCAACACCTACGAAGCAGATGAAGTCTCACCCAAAGTAGAAATAGGGGGTTGCAAGACACAAGTATCTACAACCAGAGGAAATGCAAGTGGATTCAAAATAACAACACATAGAGATCTAGTTATTCTTTACCAACTTAAATCTACTTCACACAGTGATATCTCAGATCTAGCACAATAATGTAATGACATAATAATTGAAGGCAAAGAACACAACATCAGTCACACATAACAACAAGATATATGTGGTTCACCCTCTCCCTAGGGCTACGTCCACATAACTATGTTTCTTGATATATTATATGAAAACATACAGTTCTATCTACGAACTTAACTTGCAGATCTCTCTCTCCTTCTCTTCTTCTCTCCCCTCCCTGTGCACCCAAATGAAGGATTGATCTTCACACCCAGCCGAAGATCTTACAATACAAAAGTATTCTCACAACACAATACTCTCCTCACACAACAATAATCACTCAAACTCAACAATACAAATCCTCTTCGAACTCGAAACGACCCAATCCTAGTTCCTCTAGACCTTTATTTATACCTTACATGACATACACCTAGGTGTCAAAACCCTAGATCCGAAAACCCTAGGTGTCTAAAACCCTAGGTCAACTTAACCCGCTTTTTCATGGCTTCGCTAGCCTGTCTTTCCTTCTTTCCCGTGAGGTGCTCCAAAGCATCCATTGGTGGATTTTTCTACTTGCTGAGTTTTCCACGATCCATCTTCCTTTTTGATCTGTCTTCCTCGATATTCTCGCTCAATGACTCATTTTCTCTTACTTCATTCCTTCTTTTCTACTTCTTTGACCACTTCGACCCAATCTCAGTCAATGTGCCTTCTGCGCAGTTTTTACTTCGCCTTTCTTCCTAAATCTTCACTTTCTTCCATAACTAAGGGCCAACACCATTACTAATGGACAATCCCAAAAACAACTCGTCCTTTACGCTCATTCTCAGTCACTAATGATAGAAAATTTTCCAATGTGGGTAGAAGAAGAAGAGGAGGATATGATTAATACCTCTATTTATCTACTTTGCACCATAAGTAAAACCCCGGCCAACAATAAAATTGATGAAAACATCTTCATCTCAAATTTTCTACAAAATCAATACCCTACTGATGTGAAAATATAAGGCATAAATGATGAAGAAAAACCAAAAAAATCTACTATTCAAGAAAGGGAATCATGGGAATAATTGTTTACAACTGAAACTAGTAATTCCACTATCAAAACCATAGAAATATGTCTCTCTAAAACACTAAAAATGAGCACTAACTTCACTCATGGACAATAGAAGAGATTGTTATTTGTAACACCATGTTTTCCCCAGTCTGTAACTATAATCATGATTTAATGTTTCCAAGAGTGTGGCAAGGATATTGCCCATTACAAGGATAGAATGGACCTTTTGAAACAATATGTGTATTGTTAATGAAATATGTTTAAAAACTAACTAAAGGGTGGAGCATCAATACTAACCATGATAACATGAGTAGGAACTAGTGAAGGGAAATTACCTTGCATAAAATCATTATTGTTCTTTTTCCAAAAGTCATTTTTTGAAGATATTTCTCTCTTTCTCCTTTTTCAAAAATAAATTAATGTAGTGAGCTGGTAGTTGGGAAACCAACCAATCACAATGAATGAAGCATGGAGAGCTAGGTACCGTTACTACAACCTTGTCCTCCATGATTGGCCATAAACTCCTATGACACAAGAAAGAGGAATCGTGAACCTTATAGAGAAGGAAGATAAAATGACAGTGGTAAGAGGATTGGAAAGAAAATAAGGGAGAGGAGAGAAAAAATGAAGGAATAGGTCTACATAGGAATGTGTAGGGGAAACCAGATTTTTTCCAAGGAACAAACTAATACAGAGAGGTTTGAGACCTTTCTATGAAATTTGAGTAGGGAAAATATTGAACCCGACTTGAGGATAGAGGGTCACAAGTTGATGCTTTCTAGATAGAAACCAACACTGGTAAGGGGAGGGAGATGAGGGAATATGTAGTAGTGAAGGGACTCCCTTTTGCAAAGGAAATCCAATCAGGAAGGCATCTGGGAAGCTCGTGGTGGCCCTGTATTGGTGGGTGCTAAGGATTCATGTTGTTGATTTCTTGTGAAGGATAGTGGACTTCACACCCAACCCAAATTTATTGAAGAAAGTGAGTTTCCCTAGTGGTATCATGGTTTGGCATGGGGGTGGCTTGTTGTAGAGAGCATAGTGCAAAAGAGCCTATGGTTGGGTGGAAAAGCACTCACCCTCATTTAGTTGGATTGGTTGGTAATTTTATGAATAAATAAGTTTCAAATATGTGCTCTATATATTTAAAAGTTTGATTAAATGTGCACGATAACAATTTCATGAATTTGTGTAAGTTCCTAAGTAGAATGAATAGAATGCATGACTATGTAATTACCTATATGATGGGTAATTTCACATGTATTTTTTTTTTCTGAAATCTTAGGTCAATGGCCTATAAATTCATGACCAAACCTATAAGAACAACATGAATTAAGTGAATATTTTATTGACTCAGGGAAGTTGTTGTTTTCCCTTGAATTCCATGAAGACCTTGTGATGGAACTGTGAGGGTGGAACCCTATTATGGGAACCCATACCTATCAGAACCCTCAACTAGTTTGCATAGATAGGTGGGGATTCAACAAAGTCTTGTAAGTTCCTTTGGAGAAAAAAACCATATTTCATATATCCCTTAGTATGTTTAAACCTGGTAACATAACCACGATGCAATGGAACCTTGAACCCGTGAAGCGAAATGGAAGATGCCACATGGAAAGGATAGGTGCTAATATTTGGTAAATTTATGATGAATGGAAGGGCCTATTATTGGTCGAGCACTTACAAGACCAAAAGGAATGAGGACCATTGATCACGCTCAATCTAAGACATTAGATATTTTAGGAAGACGTTTTTGTAAATATTCATTCAAGGATTCTCGTAATGACTTGGAATTCTGAAGAGGTGAGTCTAAAAGTGGTGATCTGATTAATTGATGTGCACCTTTTATCCCAAAATGAATATGGTTCAATATATCAAACATATCTCATTCATTAGATCTATCAAAATCAGGTGACCCTGTTAACATTCATGTATATTTAAAATACGCCTTGATTTGGGTCGTTGATCGATGCGTTTCTCAGATGCTTGATCTAGAGAATGAGCATGTTGATTCAAAACGACTCATTCAGGAGTCTTGTAATGTCCCCATTTTGGGACATTATAACTTTACAAAGTGCTATGCCTACCAGCGTAGCCAGATAGGGGTGACAGATATTTCAGGAGATATTGAAGGGTTTTATTGGGCCCGACTTGCCTCGTTCATCATCGGGATCCATTCCGCACAGCTTAGTTTTGGTTTCGTTGCATTCCGACAATTTCCGTAATTTTGAGTTATTATGGGTCATATCTTAATTAATTTCACTAAGAAGGTCATAATGGGCATATTACTTGGAGAAACCTCTTAGTGTAATAGTTCATCGAAATTGGGAAGAAGAGCACTACAGGGTAAGATGATGAGAAGTGACTTTTAGTGGTCGAAGAAGCCATAAGGATGGATAAATCACTTTTTAGAGGTAAAATGATTAATTAATTAAGTGATTTAATCAAGGAATAATAAAATAAAGTAAAATTCACTTGGAGGGAAAAGGTCAACAATGAATTAGGGTTTTAGCAGTGAATTAGGGTTTTGGAAAGCTATAAGAGAAGAGTCAGCGACCTAATTCATCATTATGCAGATTATGACTTGTCATTGAGGAGAAGAGGCGCATCTCAGGAGAGATAGTTCAGTGGATTCTAGGAGGAAGACACCAGTGGCTGATTTCGGTGTTGAGAGACACACCCTAGTCACTAAGAAGATCATTCAGATCTTCCATCATTCTTCAGCAGAAGTTACATAGTGTTCATCAGCAAGGGTACATTCATCTAGAGTGAGGGCAGAGCTTCTGAGAGGGTTTTTAGTCAACTTATCACATCCAAGGAGAGTTATAAGATTTCCCTCTTACCCATTTGAGAGGAGGGCAAGGCACATATTTTTCCTAGTTCCTCATCAGATTCGACAGAGGAATCAACTGGGATGCATTTTCCAGACTTGGGCGTGCGACACTTTTGGCAGGCACATTTGGGGTTCCAGAGAGAGCATCAGACCAGATTCAGGGAAACCCTTTCGACCCATTTCCCAGTAGACCAAGGAAGTCATTTTGAGACATATCTCATCTGATTCCGATGGTGGAATCACTAGGATGAATTTTTCCAGAAGAAGAGGGGTGCATTCCCCCAGGGGTATCCATCTGAGGTCCAAACTCATTAGTAGAGGGGTCTGACAGATACTAGTACTGAGGAATAGAGTAGGGCGCATCATTTGGGACAGTTTCCAAGCTTCCAGCAGTTACTTTCATAGAGTTCATAGTCCCAGTGCATCCATTGACTCTGCAGTGCTCCCATATTCCAGGTATTATCTTTTAGTTTCTTATTTGTATTCCAGATAATATCCTTTGTCTATTGATCTAGTCGAGTATTGTCAGTTTATTCAGCCACATTCGACCATTTTGTAATCCACAGAGATATCATAATACAAACTTTGCAGTCCTTTGTCGCATTTATTATTTGTATGATCATTTATATCTTGTAAACCATTGATCCTACACACATTAGCAACGTTTCCTAGACTAGCCAAGTTAGGAAAATTACAGTGGTATCAGAGTTGGTTTTCCTACCAGCCTAAGGGGAAAATTAGATAAGGATCTAGATACATCATTACCAGCGAGTGGACTGATAGGAGCACAAATGGAGCCTACATCCATTAGATGCAGGGAGTGTTGCTACAGTTTCAATGTGCCTTGGAATCCAAATCACAAATGTAGAGGTAAAGGGAAGGTGCACATTGTTGAGGTACACTATGACAGCGAGGATGAGGAGATGCATGTGAATGCAACCATAGATGCCTATTTGGAGTAGCCCGATAAGGCTAGTGACTCTTGCGCATCTGAGGGATAGTTGTATGGACAGGATGATAGTGCATATCCTTCATCTTCCCCATCAGGTAACATTGAGGATTCAGCACTTCAGCATAGTGATGACACTTGTGAGGATTCATATGTGTTGGCACTTAGACATGATGATATTAGGAGGTTGGATGACCTATCGATGGGTGTAGACATGGCTTCCAGGAAGTCATGTATGGAGAATGATGAGCTTCCTATGATGAGTGAGCCACATTTTTCATCTTCTCAGTCACCTATGCTAGACACAACACATGAGGATATTAGTGGCATTCATGATATGGTAGAGGATCCTTGTGTGGGGATTGTACACAAGGAACATATGGATCTGCAGACCTAGGAGGAGAGGTATGGCTTGGAGATAGTTGACCTTACACATACCTATCAATATGAGGAGATTTAATCACCAATATTGGAGATTCCATTGATGGACCAGGTTGTGGAGACGACAACTTGTTGGGACACTTACTCTCAGGATCGATCTACAGTGATGAGGATGCACTCCTTATTGGTCGGAATGACCATAGCACGTGTCTGGACACATCTGTATGGGATCCAGGCACAGATGATATTAGTAGGGTGAGTGCACAAGAGGATACATATGCCCATACAAGATATGGTGTGATTCAGATAGGGGTCACAGTTGGTGATGGCGTACAGTGGCATACAGGAGGACTTAGTAGCACAGGGGATGGTGGGCAGTTCAGTGCCTTATATTTTGAGGAGTGTGTTTTTTTGGGGATGCCATTGTTGAAACTAGTAGTGAGAGGCATGAGGTAGCACCTCAATGGGATTGTGACTAGGATTCGTGACACTTGGCAGGACAGTTGAGAGTCAGTGTGGACATGATCATGGTATCCACTAGATGCATTAATGATACACATGTGTTGGTGGTAGGTTATTGTTGGAAGGCCTCGATGGCACAGGATAGTTCAAATGGGGGACTTGTCACTGATGACTTCCATACACTTAGGGAGAGAGTGATTGTGACGAGGGCCGACTACCAACAATTGTTGAGGGATAGGATTACCTATTAGAGGTTGGCGAGATGTATCACATGGCGCTGAGGGAGAAGGAGGTTGAGGTGGACCGACTCACTCATGATTTGGTGAGCACACAAATATTCTTAGAAGGCACATAGACAACCCTTCAAGAATCAAAGTCTAGATCAGAGGAGCTCCTTGAGGAAATTAGACAGAGATCCACTACATCTATTTCACCAAAGAGTTAGATATATCCCTCAGCCACATTGTGAGAGGATGTTGGTGGTTTAGCAGTGGAGCACTAGTTAAGGGAGGAGCATGAGGATTACCTAGGATCACTGATCAGTATGGAGAGATATGATCTAGAGGTACATGAGGATGTCCATAGGCCGCATGGACCACCCTTCATGAGGGGTGTTGAGACAGTTGAGCACACACGTACATATGGGGATTCCAGAGCCAAGGAAATTATGAGGACACTTCCATTTGGGTTCCAGGATTGATTGACCTTCATGTAGAGGATGACCCCGTAGTACACCTAGGATCCATGATGTTGCAGGTGTATACAAGATATCACATGAGTATGCAGGGGCACATAGTGATGAGTGGTAGTTCCCAGAGACATACAGAGTTGTACAATGGGATTCAGGGGGACGCACTGGATTGCAAGGAGGAGATGTACTTAGTAGAGCATGGAGATTCCTCTCCCTTATAGCAGTATACAGATCTGGGAGATCACCTTCACCATAGAAGCATTGGCATGAGTGATTATGGATGGAGAATGATTGACCTGTGGTTGGTGGAGGTACCTACCATTGTACCCAATGGTTGGTGTTCAGTGATGAGTACAGGCAATTATTTACCATGGGTGTTGATGGATGAGATTTTGGTTAAGTACTTTAGATTGACCAAAGCATATGATACTTTCCAGTCCTAAAGTTGGTTGCAGATATTTATGATATCCTTTCCCGATACTTTCATCATTGACATCAACACAGGGGGAGCTAGACAGTGGCAGGGGACATGGAGAGTTGATAGGCCGAGACCACTTGACAGGACTGTCTTGATTGCTTTCATCAAGATAGGGGTGGATCATCAGGGGCAGATAGTTGAGGCCATGGGCATGATGGGGAGTATCCTAGGCCATGGGACAAAGGATATCTCAAAGGTTTCTACGGGTGGAGTGCTTTCGACAGTTACCAATAGGGCACACCAGCAATTAGTGGGGATTGGAAGTGATGAACTTTCGAATTTGACATGGGATCTGGGAGTCCATTTGGTCAATAGTTTGTTTCATCTTATGAGGATATGGGAGTGGAGGGTCCAGTATGGATACTTTGAGTAGCCATTAATGATCAGAGTAGAGAATCATTGACATGATGGTCCCTATCAAAGACTAGCATGGGACCCTGGGATTACAGGACCAGACATTTCATTAACTGATGGAGAAGAGCGAACATTTGCAGGGGGGATTCACTTTGATTTTCCATTGAGTTTCAGTATTGGGGAGAGAATGTCACTGACTAGTGATCCATTTAGGTCTTTTAGTACCTTACTATGGTGGCAACATTTTCATTCAGTGGGGGTTGTGTAGATTTTGGTATGGTTTGGTAGGATAGACCCATTTCGGGTTGAGGCCATGTGTTATTTGCAGAAGACTCATGGTGTTGATATGTTACAGAACTATACTTCATAGGGCATTGTAGTTGATATTCTGATATGGGATACAAGGATTCGATTTCTTGGTAGTTCAATGTTTGATGGAGTTGAGTTTCGAGTAGAGTGGTTACTCAAGGAATTGACTGAGATTCCTCGGCCATTGATCATTCTATTCATCAGGAGCATGTGGGTGTCATGTGTGGTGAGCACTTGGAGATACCACATCTTGAGGGGAGTCTACCTTATGTCACACAGGTGGATATGGGACCCCAGTATCATATGTAGTTGATTTCATTTATTTCTTGAGGACAAGCAATATTCCGGCAGGGAGGACTGTAATGTCCCCATTTTGGGACATTATAACTTTATAGAGTGTTATCCCTACCAGAGTAGCCAAATAGGGGTGACAGAGAGTTTGAAAGATATTGAGGGGTTTTATTGGGCCCAATTTGCATCGTTCATCAACAATATCCATTCTACACATCTTAGTTTTGGTTTCGTTGCATTCCGACGATTTCCTTAATTTTGAGTTATTATGGGTCATATCTTAATTAATTTCACTAAGAAGGTCATAATGGGCATATTACTTGGAGAAACCTCTTAATGTAATAGTTCATTGGAATCAGGAAGAAGATAACTACAGGATAAGATGATGAGAAGTGGCTTTCAGTGGTCGGAGAAGCCATAAGGATGGATAAATCACTTTTTAGAGGTAAAATGATGAATTAATTAATTAATTAAGTGATTTAATCAAGGAATAATAAAATAAAGTAAAATTCACTTGGAGGGAAAAGGTCAACAACGAATTAGGGTTTCAGCAGTGAATTAGGGCTTTGGAAATATATAAGAGAAGAGTCAGTGACCTAATTCATCATTATGCAGATTATGACTTGTCATTGAGGAGAAGAGGCGCATCTCAAGAGAGATAGTTCAGTGGATTTCAGGAGGAAGACACTGGTGGTTGATTTCAGTGTTGAGAGACACACCCTAGTCATGGGGAAGATATTTCAGGTCTTCCATCATTCTTCAGCAGCAGTTACACAGTGTTCAGCAGCAAGGGCGCATTCATCCAAAGTGAGGGCGCAGCTTCTGAGAGGGTTTTTAGCCAAATTATCCCATCCAGGGAGAATTCTGAGATTTCCCTCCAGCCCATTTAAGAGGAGGGAAAGGCGCATCTTTTTCCTGGTTCCTCATCATATTCCAACGGAGGAATCAACTGGGACTCATTTTCTAGACTTGGACGTGCGACACTTTTGGCGGGCACATTTGGGGTTCCAGAGTGAGCATCAGACCAGATTCAGGGAAACCCTTCTGATCCATTTCCCAGTAAACCAAGGCAGTTGTTTTGAGACATTTCTCATCTGGTTCCGATGGTGGAATCACCAGGACACATTTTTCCAGAAGAAGAGAGGTTCATTCCCCCAGGGGTATCCATCTGGGGTCTAGACTCATCAACATAGGGGTCCGACAGATACCAGTACTGAACTAGAGCAGGGCGCATCATTTGGGATAGTTTCCAAGCTTCTAGTAGTTACTGTCAAAGCTTCCATAGTCCCAATGCATCCATTGACTCCACAATGCTCCCATATTCCAGGTATTATCTTTTAGTTGCTTATTTCTATTCCAGCTAAGATCCTTTGTCTGTTGATCTAGTCGGGTATTGTCAGTTTATTCAGCCACATTCGACCATTTTGTAATCCACAGAGATATCATAATACAAACTTTTCAGTCCTTTGTCGTATTTATTATTTGTATGATCATCTATATGTTTTAAACCATTGATCCTACACACACATTAGCAGTGTTTCCTAGACTAGCCAAGTCAGGAACATTACAAGTCTCTTAGTATCTTGAAATTCCAAAGAGAGGAGCTTTATATCCTATGCTTAAGTGATAGGTTTCATCCTATCATTTGGAGTCAAATGTTTGGAAAGATCATTCAGGAAACTTCTTGCAGAAAGACCTATTTGGTGTTATTCTTGAGATTAATCCTAAGGCTCAAAGAATAATCTTAGGCATCAATAGTGTTTAAGGAAAATGTTTTAATGAGTGCTTTTCCTACCTTCAGTTTTATGAGAAATGATCTTTAAATGAAATTAATAATAGGATAGTATAGAAGTTGTATTTCGTTATCTGAGTCCCAATTATAATATCAAAAGGTGTAGAAAAGAGTTACAAAACTGTTAAAAGTAAGGCGTCAATTACAGATGAGTCTCACCTTGTTTGCAGTGGAAGAAAGGTAAAGAACTCACCCTTGAATAGGATATAGAATGCACTAATTCATGCAGATCACAGGTCTTGTTTTACTCAAAGTAACAACAAAGGAAAAATGGTTTACTAAATGAATTGTTGGTATAATATTATCAGAGTAGTTGTAATACTAAATTGCAACCAATTTCTCTTCAAGGAATTACATAAAGAAATTTGGGGAAATGGAAACATGGAGGAAACACATAACTCAAATTGAACGAAAATTAGAATCTTTGTCTGCACTTGTATTAATACTCAAAAAGAGAGTTTCTCTATTACATTCGGCAAGAAGCAGTCATGAATAGATATTAAATCTATGTATTTATACAAAATCTGTCACAACTGGAAACTGTTGGACTTCTTACAATATTTAACTAAAAATAGCATACATCTGAATAAAACAACATCGTGTAAATTTTGATGAGTTTCGTTGGCACTTTCCTCTGTCTCTTCATCTGCTGGTAGAAGCGCTCACTTTCCTTATTCCTTTGGGATGGGTGCACATGTCATTAAGTCCACCTTAATCATTTGGCATACTGTCTTGGCCATTTAATTTCGTCGCCATCTATCCCTTCGGATATGTTTAGCGGGGCAATGAATTGCAGTCGAGGTCACGGGGGGGATGATAATCAAATGAATAGCACAACATTGGCTCGTCAAGGGATGTACAATGGTCACAGGGAAAAGTAATCGTCTATGGAAATAATGATGAGGGAACAAGTGTATGATGATGATGGTGGACGAGGTAAGTGACTGTTGGAAAGTGAAAGGTAGAGAGATTGGAAGGAAAGGACATTGTGCATGTTTTCTCACATGCTCCCAGCTATGCTTTCTTTTCCATGTTCAATGCATTGGGTGCATCTATCCATCATTTTCACCACGAACCTTGAGGGCTCAATCTTTTCATTTACTTCGAAGGAAAACAATTTCCTTTGTATTTGGGGGAGCTTTTGTTGGATCTTGTTCACTTCTTGGAATGTAGCCTGAAACTGTGAACTTGGATTAACTAGCCATTTATTGATTTTAAGAGATCAATCTGGCTCATTTATTAAATGGTTGCCAAAGTTTCTTCTGTGTTCTTTCTGGAATTTTGTTGGTTCATTTCTATCTCAATTTTCCCTAGGGCTTCTAAAATATTACTCCCCTCAAACTCAATCAACTTTTTTTTTAATGATGGCAGTGCCTCTAGGAAAGCTTCTTTCACCTCTCTAGAAAATTTCTTGCCTTCTTCCAGATTCGTTTCCCAGACCTTTAGGGCCATCTCACCTCTTAATTGTTCAAAATAAGAGAGAAGGGGAAAATCATGGGCATTATCTTTCTGTATCATTATGAGGACCTTTTGAAACTTAGACCAGGTTGTGCGGGCCTCTTTTTCCTTGACATAGATATCCTTTAGGGAAAGGTCTACTTCCTGATAGCATTTCTGGATGGCATCTACCTTTAGATAAATATCTTGTTGGGAAACTTCCAGTTTCTCATTGATTTCCAACGCTTGAGTTTTGAAGGTTGAGATGTCTATCATTGTGCCTTCGGTTAGAGTCAATCTAGCCTGCAAATACTCTATCAACTCATCGCACTGGGTGACCTGAATTTGGCTGGTATGTGAGCTCTGGTGGAGCAACTCAACGTTATCTTGAAGTTGTTTAATTTGTTGTCGATCACTAGCCCTGATTTGCTCAAAATCCTAGTTCATTTTGTTTCAAATAGTCTGCTTTGCAGTATATATCTTATTTTGTAAGTGTTCTACCAATAGGCACTTATGTCGTAGGTGTTCGGTAAAGTTGTCCACTGACCATTGATTGGTAGTAGAAAAAGCACCTAACGAACCTGCAACTTCCTTCGCAAATTCTGGACCATCCTGGTCATTCTCGTCATACACCAGTCTTTGCCTTTTAGTTATGACTCCATCCTCTTGGTGAGATTCTCTTTTCACGATGGATTTTTGTTTCTTACTAAAAAAGAAATATGTAGGAGGAATATCTTCAGGCAATATGGGAGTAAGATCACCCACAAAAGTGATTTTGGAATTAGGATTTCTGAAGCTGGTCTGTAGAGGGGTTAATGATGTAATGGGAGAGGAAACTTCGGTGGCATGTTGTTGTCTTGTTGTATTGGGGGTTCCAGCATGAGTTGCTGGTGTTGAATGAGAGACATTTTTTCCCGGATTCATGAAGGCCTCGAACCGTGCTATCACTTGTGGATCATTTAGTCCTAATAGTGACATTCTTATCTCTTGAAATAATACCTCTGGGATTTTGGAGACTTATTTGGAGTTGGGTTTAGTGGACGAGCCTGGCTCAAATCCTGTAGACTTAGTTTCTTGTGAAGGAGGCTTGTATATTGATTCTCCCTGCACTATCTTTGGTATATTGTTTCGCCCGTGTTTCTAAAAGTTGAGGAAACCATCTTGTTGGTCTGGGGGCAGGGTCAGGAATCTTCTTTGGACTTCCTCATAAGAACTCACCCCTATGAATATTCCATTACAGGGAATTTTCATGCGTCTACTGCTTCACGTTGAACTGATCCATATGGTTTTCCACTATCTTATGTGGATCATGTTTCTTGAACTAGATGTCAACCAATTTACCATCCTCCAAAGTCATGGCCTCAAATTTAGAGTGACCAAAATCCAATAATGTGAACATGCCAACTTGAATCGGGAAGGTCAGCCATACCTTTTTCTAAGCTACTTTGAGCTCCTTGTTGATACCTCCCACTACTTTCTAGTATGCCACTTCTTTGCACACCAACCTGTCGGGTAAAAATTATGGGAGAGCATGAGGAGGAACCGAGCAACCAAAAAATCTGATGTAGGAGAAATTATCCTCAATGAACCAATCTGCGAGCTTGCCTAGGTTTCCCATAATCCTCTCTGAAATCCAGGGAAGCATGTGACCATAAATGGCTATGTGAACAGGTACTATGACATTGTGTCATATTTCATAAAATAAATCCTTAGCTTTCTCCTCCCATAACTTGGAGTGATAAAAATGAATAGGCTCAGAACTAGTCGGGGTCCAACTCCAGTTCATCAAGGAAAAAGGGGTCATGAAGCATATGGTGTCGATAACATATACAGACATGTAAAAAGGGTCAGGTTGCCCTTTTGATTCCGTTATTTTATAATTAGCGATTTCCTTGGCCAAATTATCCAACAACATTTTGGCCCAATTGAAAGTGTAACCCTCAGCTACCTCATTCATGATTGATAACCATTCCATCGAAAAATGTGTAGGGCTATTCTTCCTGAACAGGTGATAGATCATCATAGCCACATACAACATATGAGAATCTAGAGACGTTGTGGCGTATGTTCCATGAGCATTGGTTCTAAATCTCTCTGGATGTCCCCACCATGTCTTGATTATATCATGACTATTCCTTGCGTATTGGACGCATTATTTTCTCTCGAAGTCCAGAAGGAATGTGTAATTGTAAGTGTATTTAGGAGCAGGAGAGAGTTTATACATTACCTACAGATGTTCTAGTCGAAAAGAGCTGACGACAACCTGCTAGTGGTTGATGATTCTCCTGGTATGGATATCAACATGTTCCAGGGCCCAACTTATCATATTATTGTAAGGCATGATTATCGGTCGTGCGATTATCTTGTGCAGTTCTGAATGTGCTATATGTCTAAGATTAGCTGCATAAGAGTCATCATCCTCTTCGGCAGAGTCTTCTGGATAGTTGATGATTTCTCGTTCTAGGATATCAAAAACTTGTGTCCAAGTTTTAATGGTGTTCATGACTCGCGGAGTAGTGTCTGAAAGAATGTCTACATTCAGGTTTGAATCCTTGCCTGTTGCATCAAGATTTTTTGCCATTTTTCTTGGTGTGATAGTCGCTAAGGAAATAGAGTGTGGTTACCTATTACAAGGGAAGTCTGTGAGTTTTTTAAAAGGCAAAACTGCTAATTGCGAAAGGTGAAAATGATTTTGAAATTGAAGTGCTTTTATTCAAACAAAATTTTATCGATTTCCGTATAGACTCACCGATGAGGAATTTATTGCCCTTAAGGGAATTGACTACCTCACAATCTGCAATCTTCATTCAAAATCATTACCTTTAATCGATCATAAATTCCATCGATACTTTGATGGTTCGCGTTCGGGAGCTTTGGATTTAACATGGTGGAAATATCTCAAATCCCGAATCCACAGAGTAGTTAATATTTGAATTAACTTCAAGTGTTTCAAAAGTTCAAACTTCGAGGGTTTTGAATATAGTATAAGAGAAATTCCCCAAAATATGAAATTGTGAAGTACATAATTTTTGGGTAATCTCCCTTAAGTCTTACTTAATCGGGTTAAACTTTCATTATTAGATGTTTCATTAATTGATTTTTATTCTTTGAAATGTCCAATGCTTCGGCATTTTGGAACTTCGGTGATTTGTGAACTCACTCTTTATTAAACTTCTGAAGGGCCATCTCTCGAAGTGACGTGGCAGAGATAACATCATTCTGGATGGCATGTCAAGAAGATATAGGTGCCACGTGTCACCCGAGAGCGTGTGAATCATCCAATGGAAACTTCAAAATTAAGTTCCATGTGTTAAAAGACATGTGTCCTACGACTCGTGTTTGTGAGTTCGTTAGGTTTTATCATGGGCTATTATTTTTGGGTTTCGGAGCTTTGGGGTTTTTATCATTTAGACTTATGGGAACATCTGAAGCGACCGTTAGGGACTTATTCTTTAAAACTCAGGTGGCTCTAGAACTACATAGATTATTAGGATCGTTTTATCAAATTAAGAGAACCCATCAATGGCAGATAATGTACGCGCTTTATTATTAAAATATGACCAATGAATTTGATTTAAAATTAAAAGGAAATTTTGTGTAAAATTTTATTCCTAAGAGGTGAAAACCATAAAACTCAAAAGTTAAAAACTGTGTGTGTTCCAACATAGGCTCCATCCGGGGATTGTGGCTCCCTGTCAGGCACGAAAGAACAATAGACCAAGTGCCTTTATTGGGTGAATGGATTCATTATTGATTTTTGAAAAAGGTTTTCCAGTTTTACTCAAGAATTAATCATTCATAGAAGAATGAACTTAACCAAATCTCAATAACCTATGAAACATATTCAATTAATTATTCTTAAGTCAGGCTATTAAAATTTCCTTCTCTTATAACTGATTTTAGAATTGTTTAAGATAATCAAAATAGATTTAACTAAAATATGAGACTCGGACCGACTTCGTTTGCATCAAGTTTAAGCAGATGTAACAATTTATTTTAGGGAGTCATCAGTTGGTTTAGAGTGTAAATATCACCAGAAATAGAACTAGGAGACAGAGTATGTTATATGGATATGTATGAAAGCCTTGCAGATATCATAGACATTGCTTCACTGCCAGCAAGCCTGTTCAATACCCTGATGAAGTTTTCCACTTCTCCCATTTAATTTTCTTTCACCACTTCAATAAGTACTTTTGTACTTTGCTGAGATGAGGGCAAACATTATATGAATTTCCTTTCATCATCTCATTTGGACTAGATGGGGGAAATCGAATTATGAATTTCCTTTCACCATATGTCTTATATTTTAATATTTTGAAGTGGGGGAAATCAATCAGTATGTTTCATACAAGGGATGATATATGTTCAAAATTTTTGAAAAGAAGGTATGTCAACGATTTTGAGAATACTCTGAAGCCAACTCTCTTCCAAATTTCAATACACCTTCGCCTATAGGGGAGAAATTTATGGGAATATTAATCTTTTCAGGGATTAACCTTGAGATAATTAGTCAATTTAAAGTCTGATAAAAGAGCTAAAATTATTAGGATTAACCTAGACATACATTTTGAATTGAAATCCAAGGAGGATAAATATTTTCGCCTAACCTTATTTTGAAAATATGTTTTCAAGTTCTCAGAGTCAAGGTGATCTTCTTTCTTTTTATGAAGATTAAGCAAGGATAAACGAAATCTGAAGTTGGTAAGAACTTGGGGATAGGAAAAAATTACCAAATGAGGATTCGGAAGACCTGATGAAAAAATCCCAGTCCCACATAAGTTTGTGTATTTAATTCAGACTTTCTTCTAGCTTGTTTATTATTATTTTAGTTTTAATTCAGAGATGGATTTATAATTTTATCGGTATGACCCTTTAAGCTGTAATTTTATACTTCTCTGATTTTAGGTTGGGTGACAATATTATTACGAGTGAAACTTCCTTCCCATTTGTTTCAAAGAATTCCTTAAAAAAACTTATTCAAACTAGAAAGGTAGGAACTCATACCTCGTTTTCTTTTTGAACTTTCAATCAGGAAGATCATTAATTCATCACCTGTTTTGAGAGAAATTGAATGTTTTGAACAATGAATGTAAGGTTTTGATGCATCCTTGTCTCTCATTTAACAAGATATATTTTGCACAGGAATGAAATGTGAAATGTCATAAAATTCCGCAGAATAGAGATGGTATGTGATACAAATGTTTTTATATTTTGTTTTGATGATGTCAAGTAAATGTGATTTATTTACAACAAATAATAAAATGACTTGGATAATTTACAAAAGAAAAAAAATGAAAATTGAAAAAGAAAACAAACGTCAATCCAAACTGATATATACAATGGGAATCTGAAATATGACTATTAAATGAAATTTTTTAAGTAATGCCCATTGATAGGAGTGTCAAGGATTTCTCCATCGAGATTTTCCAATAAGAAAGAGTTTTTTCCCTCAGCAGCTACAATCTTGAATGGACCAAACCAAAGATGATCGAACTTGTCATGTTTCCCTGCATCTTATTTT
This sequence comes from Picea engelmannii, assembly GCA_009831015.1. Classification (NCBI taxonomy): domain Eukaryota; kingdom Viridiplantae; phylum Streptophyta; class Pinopsida; order Pinales; family Pinaceae; genus Picea; species Picea engelmannii. Next base: position 503,193 of record ML777089.1, read on the forward strand.
CTAGCATCCCACTTTAAAATTAGATCGCCAAGAAGAAACTCCATGTATTTATATTTTTTATCGAAAAGGGACTTCATATTATCCCGGTACTTTTGAAGTTTATCATCTACTTCCACTCTATTTTGTTTAACTTCGATGATTTGATTCATTCATCTTGTAACGTTGTTTGTCTCTTCATTTTCATCCTACCAGAGTTTCATCATAGGAAGAGCAAGATTGATAGGAAGGACAACATCATTAACATAAACCAATTGAAAAGGGGACATACCTATCTATTTCTTGGTGTCGATTTGGTTCGCCCATAGAGCATACTTTAGGTGTATGTGCCAAGCTTTTCTATCTTCTGTCAACACTTTTTTATTATAGTCATCAGGCTCTTGTTAAACAATTTGGCCAATCCATTTCCCTGAGGATAATAGGCTATAGAATGACCTAAAACAATATTGTACTTTTGGAAGAAATTGATCATTTCCATAGACTTAAAATCTTGAGCGTTGTCAGTGAATATTTTTCGAGGACAACCAAATCTCGATAAGATGTTTTCTTCCAAGAAGTTTATTACTACCGAATCTGTAGCATTCCGAGTTGGAATGGATTCAACCAATTTTGTGAAGTAATCGGTAGTGGTTAGAATCCATCTATGTTGATTACTTGATTGTCTATGGATCTCTCCGATGAATTCTAAGCCCCATTGTTGAAAAGGATCTTCAGCTTTTACTGGGATTAAAGGTAGGGTAGGGAGATTTTTCTTACCAGTGAACAGTTGGCATGAATTGTAGGCTCTAACCCTTGCATTCACATCAGTAAATAACTTTGGCCAATAATATCCATCCCCTAAAATCTTGTAAGTTGTCTCTCTCCAGGAATGATTCCCTCCACATATTCCTTCATGGAATTCGTCAATGACTCCTTCTATTTCAGCTTATGTCATGCAACATAACAAGAAACCTAGAGGATCTTTCTAGTACATCTTGTCATCAACAATGCAATATTTAATCGTATGTAGTTTTAAAGTACTTGATTTTGAAGGAGTCATGTTATTTGGGAATTGAAGAGTAAGGAGGTATGCAACAATATCATGGTACCAGGTAGAGGAAGAAATTCTTTCTTCAATCTGAATCATAGGTGCATGATCGTCAATTTCCTCTATATCCAGGAGATAATCATGTGATTCGAGGTTATTTATTATGAGCGCTATGAAATGTGATTCGGCTAATAGCCTCACCAGACCTTGAACTTTGACTAGATTGGTCGATTTTACTTCTAGATCAAACTCTTGAATTTTATCCAACCATCTCCCTCTTCTTCCATCACTATCTGGCTGAACCAGTATATCCTTAATAGCGTTCGTTGTCACATAGGCGATTATTTTGGAGTGTAGGAAGTATGTTTTGAAATATTGGAGAGCCTTCACCATTGCATAAGATTTTTTTTTCAAGTATATCGTATCTCAATTTTACATCCCTGAGGCTTTTGTTGAAGAAGGTTATTGGTTGTTCGAATCCTTCTTTGTTCTTTTGAAGGAGTATTGTTGCAAAAGTCTGTTCAAAAGTGAATGAGAAGATTAAGAATTCCTTTGTATAGTCCGGACTTGCTAGCACTAGTGCTTCCCCTATAGATTTCTTGACGCGCTCGACAGATGCTTTTGCTTCTACGGTCCACTTTACTTCCCTGTCCTTCTTTAACATATCTATAATCATTTTGATTATTTCAGCAAAGTTGGGAATAAATATTCTCAAAAAGTTGATCTTTACTAAAACATATTGAATTTCTTTTATGTTCCTAGGGATATTAATCATATCAATAGCATCAACTCGCTTAGGGTAAACCTTGATTCCTTCTTTTGACACTATATGGCCCAAGAGCTTGCCTTTTTGCATAGAAAAATGTGATTTCCTGGGATTAAGAGACAAACCAAACTTTCTATGTTTTTCGAAGGTCTGTTTGAGGTGCAGCAAATGTTCTACATCAGAGTTAGAAAAAACCATCAAATCATCTAGATAAATAAATAAAAAATTGTCTCTCTCACCGATGAATGCCATATCCATCTCTCTCTGGAAATTATCTCCTGCATTCATCAAACCAAATGGCATTTTATCGTACATAAAGGTTCCCCATGGAGTGGTAAACACAGTCTTTTCTCTATCATCTTCATGAAAAATGATGTGATTGTAACCGAAAAAACCATCAATCATGGAAATCATGTTGGACCCTACTACCTTCTCTAGAACATGGTCCATCTTTGGGAGTAGGTAGTTATCTTTAAGAGATGGTCAATTTAAGTTTATGAAATCAACGCAGAGTCTTATTTCATCATTTTTCTTTCTAACGAGGACCATATTGGCTACCCATCAGAGTATCTAAGTGGAATGATGATTTTTGCATCGAGGATCGTCTTAACTTCCATTTATATCACTGGCAGGAGAATAAGGTTTATATGTCTAAGCTTATGCCTGAAATGTTTAATACTATTTTTTAAAGGAATCTTGTGTTCAATAACAATGATATTGTAAGTTTTTAGATCATCATAAGACCATGCAAAGACATATTTATACTACCTAAGTAACTCAAAGTACTTACTCTTCATTTGGGTCGGAAGGTATTTTGATATTTTGACCATTTTGGAATCTTTATCAGTACCTACATTATAGTCTTGAACTTCTTCAGGTTGAGGTTGTAAGGTAGACTTTAAAGGTATGTCATTCTAGTAAAACAACCTTTATAAGGGGATCAGGCCTCTAGGAATCTTATTTTTCTTAAGCAAGAGCATGCGGTGGTTTGAAATATTATCTTGGAATTTTTTTGGGTTCTCCCCTTCCTGCATAATCCAAGCAAGATCATTCTAGTTTTCTTGATCTATGTGAGTTTCAGAAAACTCATCAACCATTTCGAGGAACTGTTTGATTTTTTCATCATCTTCGAACACTTTCTAGTGTTGAACATTGTTTGGGATTGAAGGTCTATGTCTCATATCGATGTGATATTTCAGTTTCAATATAGTAGATGGTATGAAGGTCGCAACAACCTTGGCCAAGGAATCAACTTGTTGATTCTCCATCCTAGGAATAGAGTGAATATTAAAGTATGAGAAGAAATTCTCTATAATATCCCAGGTGCAATTCCTATATGATCTCAACCTTGGATTCTTAGCTTGATATTGTTCTTTTACTTGTTTTACAATAATCTCTGCATCACCATAAACTATTAGATGTTCGATTTTTAACTTCCTTACAGCTTCTAATCCTAAAAACAGATCTTCATATTCACAGACATTATTCATATAATCAACCTCCCATTGTAATCTATAAGAGAAGGGAATAGCATACTCTTCACCTGGTGCCATGAATAAAACCCCATCTCCTTCTCCTTCGCAGGATGAGGCATCGTCGAAGAACATTTTCCACATTCATTCTCTAACATTTACATTTTTCTTTGTCATTTCTATTTTTTATTTTCTTCTTCTATACATTCTTCAAAATCATCATCTATAGATAATATACAATTTCTTGAGTCCTAATCAACAACATAGAATAGGTAATTATTGGGGTTTTAAGGGTCACTCACAGTATACGCCAGTCTAGTTTCTATGTATAGTCGCGTGAATTGCCCACCAAAAATTGGGATTGTAGCATAATTCATGTCTAGTTGAACCAATCCTCCCAAATTGGCACCCCAAGACCTGGATAGAAGCATGTCGTCCTTGGCAGGAACATCAGCAACAACCACATCCATAAGGATACTTTTCACATGAATCTGAGCAAGATTTACTACCAAATATTTAATCATGCCTAGACACTTAACCTTTCTATAATCAAACGAGTACAAGTCTTGATAAGGTCTGGTAATTTCGAGGCCTAATTTTTCCATGATAATTTTAGGCATTGAATTATGAGAGGTCCCTGAGTCTAGCATGCAATTGTGGAGTAAATGGTTGTGCACAGTTAGTGTAATATAGAATGCAGCAACAGAATCCATATTGTTTTCAATGTGTGGACCGAACATGATTGTAGTTTTTTCATCCTGTAAATTAATAACGTCATCTTGACATTCAACATCAAAAAAATTTATTGCTTTAGCGATTTGCTTTTTATAAATCGGGCTTTTTGCAAGTTAAACTAGAGGCATTGGGATTTTAATTTTATCAAGTTCATTTTCTAAATTGAAGCCCCCAATTGTTTTTTCAATTTCACTGGTTTGAACTTTTGCTTCTGTATTTCTCATCTTCTTAGTTTGCATTGTTCTTGTTTCAACTTGCTTTGTTTAGGAAACTTGTGTTCCAGTTGATGATTTGGTAATTGCTGCCTCATTCGCATTACTTCATGATAAAATATTTTTTTGTGGAACATTTGTATAACTTTTCTCTCTAGGCCTTAAATCATATTTATGTTGAAGTTCGACCATTATTGATTCGGCGAGACCTTGATACGTAGAGCCTCCCATATTGTTGATGTTTTCATCATTATTAAACGGGTATTCCAGGTCTAAATATTTCTCATAATCCTACCTGGTTAAGTGTGGCTCAAGATCATCATCACTAAGGTTGTTTATATATTCTTCTAACTCCTCATAATCTTTCATTTCATCCCTCTGCATGAAATTTTCAGTTTTAAATGGAGCTTGGATATTTTTATCTTCATTTTTTACTTGTCTTTGTTGTATTTGAGGGTTAGGGTTTCTCCAGAATTCATTCCTAACGTATGGATCGGTTTTATCTTGATCTAATTCCATCCTATAAATTGTGTTTGATAAATATTTAATAACCTTGGCCATCTCATCCATTTTCTCCTCTGCGGACTTTCTGAATCCAGAGGGTCCTTTCTGTTCTTTGAAATGCATGGATTCTTTGGCTCCCATCTCAACCTTAGTTTTTAATTTGCTAGATGCCATCATATTGGAATCAATTTATATAGCATCGTCTTGCATTCTTGATAAAGTGGTAGATCTCCTTTCTCTTAAAAGTAGAGCAAAGTCGGAATCAAAATCCCCTGCAAAGGTTACGTTTGCAACGGGTTGAGAAGGTTTGAATTTGAATGGGATTTTGTGATAAATCTTATTGAACCTCTAGAAAAATTCGAGCATTGATTCAGAAGTATTTTTTCTCAAAGCACCAAATTCGGTTAAATAATAAAGATGATCCTTTTTCTCACCCCATTGTCTCAGGAAGGCATTCTCTAAATCGTCATATGATCGTATGGAACCTGTTAGCACTAGGAATCAACTTCAGATTACATATAAGCCAAGACCAATACCCATCAGGTTATATGTAAATGTAAGAGTGTTTTAAGGGGTCAAATGGAAAAGACTCAAAATGATAATGTTCCAACTCAAAAAACAGGGATAGCATGCACCAGCAATCAAGGTCTTGGCTAACTTCAATCAGTAATTGGGAGTGAGTATGAATAGAGGGAAGACTTCAATGAGAGGAATGTAGGGGTTGTTGTAAACATCAGGTATAAAAAAAGCCTAAGGAAGAAATATTATTAACACAAGATCTTCTTGAGTTCAGAAACTAAGAAAGCTAAATAAACATCATGATAATATAACGATCAAACATCCATCATAATATCACCACAACCATTCATGTGAATCATTCAAAACATGAACATTTATCATAATAAGAAAATAAGTTGAAAGAGAAGTTGATTTCTATTAACCAAAATGTCTTAAATCCAGTACATAGCCAGTTCACAGTAACTTCATCAAAATATTACAGTATAAGGGAGCCTTGCTCAACCATATGAACCTACTAAAGAATTTCATCTATCTATTTATAAAAAAAGGGAGGCAACAGCTAGAGGTACGAGTTGGCCTCCTTCCCTTGAAAATCTCTAAGAATTTATTTCATCTAACAACTTGACTAACAACCTATGCTATAAAATAGGAAAATGTTGGCGACTAATCCAACCAATCTTCAAACTGACTTGATTCCCCTTTGCTACACAAATCCTTGTTTGTCATGTGTCCTTCAGGAGCATGTGGTTGTCATTATGATGCCAGCTGTTGTTTTTGCAATCTTTTCCATCATCAGCTATCCAAAAAGTTGTTATCTTGACCCTCATGGATCCTTGGTGTCTGTTGGTAGCTTCTTAGGGTAGCACTCTGAGTAGTGCACTTCAAAATTGGACAAGTAGAAAAGGTACCACCAAACCTTCCTATCCCCTGTGCAAACTTTGGCCTCTACGAGATATTAGGTATGGAATTTAGGTAGTGCCACTGTGGTGCGTCTGTGTGCAAATTTTGTCTCTGCCAAATATTAGGTAGTGAATTTCAGTAGCACCGTTGTGAGTCTCTGTGAAAATTTAGGTAGCGTCGTCAAAAGTAGCACCTCCATCTTGAACATGTGTAGAGCAGGTAGTAACTTTGAATAATATCAACCTCATTATCTTTAGGTGATTTGGTAGCATTGTAGTTATCACACCAGTGGAATACCAAAATAGACTATTTTGTAGTGCCATAGCGCTATGGAATGTCTACATTCTTACTGTTGAAGGAGTTATCTCTTTACAAAAAACCCAAAACTCTAAATCAAGCACTTAGAAGCCTGTATAGGTGGTAGAGGTAATATTTCAATAACATTTTACCCTCACAAAAAGGAACCATCCTCAAAAATGGGGCTCACCTTTCACCATCTATTTCGTTACCCTGACACTTAACCTCACACTCTTTCTTATAGAAGGAGGATCTTCATTTGGCACAACAAAATTCTTCCTTTTAGCAATGACATGCTTCTCTAATGGAGCTATGCTCTCCTTGACCACTGGTGTCTCTTTCTCAATAGTGGCTTCAACCAATACCTGCAAGTTTCTTTGAGCTACTTCATCTTGAAAATGTTGTAACTCTACCTTGAGTTTCTTGTTCTGATACTGAAAGCCTTTGTTCTACCTATAAAGGTTTTAGAGCTGCCTATGAAGGGGTTGGGCCTTTCTTGCTGCAAACCTTGCCAGGTCAAGGGTGTGACTATAGCCATCCATGAGATCTTTCATCTTCACTCTATCAGACATGGCTTTTGTTTTCAACTGAGCCACCTCTTTCCTAGCATCCCTAGGTTTCCTTATTAATGTTTTGTATGTCTGACTGTTAGGTGGAGTAGTGACATGCACAGTCTCAACTGGATTTTTCTTGGTCTCCTCTTCCTACTGCATAGGAATTTCCTTTTCTGTCTCATAAGGCTTCTTGATACCTTTTCTTTTATCTTTCTTCTTTTGCACATGGGTTTCTTCTTTCCTTTCCACAGGATTTCCAATGCCTTTACCCTTCTTCTTTTGTATATGGATTTCTGGTATGGACTATTTTTCAAAAACCTCTTTAGGAACAAATGATCTTGTGAAAGGTTTTATGCCCTTGGTATTGGTTGCTAGAGGAGAGTAGGGTAAGTGTAGCTTATTCCCTTTCTTGGCTACAGTTTTGGTAGAATAAGGAACCTCTTCTAACCCTGGTGGAGGAGGAGGTGAAAAATCTCTCTATGGAGAATGACAAGTTCATGTGACCTACTTGATGACCTCTAAAACTTAAACAAAGCTCTACGCTCTCTCTTCCTGTTGGTCCCTTCTTTAACAGCACTAGTGGGTGATAAAGGACTTTCATTCTGTGATTGAGGATTAGATGTTATATCCAACTTGAAGTGAGAAGCAACAATAAAATTTTCCCATGAAATATCTTTCTTACCCAATTCCTCAGAGACTAGCATTCTAATCAATCCAAAGTGGAATATGCTAGTATCCACATCCTTAGACTTGGATTGAATCTTGTCTGACATCTTACCTATGCTCCTTAATAAATATTAGGGAATATTCATTTCAATTTTACCAGTAAAATGCAGCAGAAGCCTTATATGGTACTGGTACAATGTGTTAAACATCCCTTCACATGTAAAGTATCTCTATATGATCTTCAATATCCTATCAAACTGCTCAATCAACTGGTTCCTTGCCACACCTTTAGACAAATCACTGGCTTGATGTTCAATCTTAAGGAAATCTTTGGCATAGGCTACATTCAAATCCATGGCTTTAAACCATTTCTCACCTGTGACAGGGATACATGTTGCAGCTGAAATATAGGCCTAAGTCACCTCAAATTATAAATCCCCTACCTTGGTTCTCCTACCATCAAAATGTAAGGAAAACTGCCTTGTCACCTCACAATGGCCTCTTTGCATATTCTGGCAGAAAGAGAGGCATCCCACTCTTTGAAAAAATTCTCTTTCCATGGGCTCTGTATCAAAAAGCTACATATCCACAGGTTCAGTTCTAACTACCTTACCCCCTTTGTGTATCGTCTTCATATGAGGAGTCTCCATAGCTTAGAATAAGAGCTTCTTGTGACTTATAGGGTAATAATAACTAGGAGGACCTAAAGTCGAGCTTCAAATGGACAAAAATGCCCCTTTAAACCACACTGGTGCTAGTAAGCAAAGACTTGGCTGTGGAAATTCCTCCCTTATATTTTTGCAAGTATTGAAAGTTTAGACAATGAGAGGGTACTCTGTAATTGGCCCTTTGAATTTGGGTAAAAATTCTCAACTCAAAATTCAAAGGAAGTAGGGGAGACACAGTGTGGTTAAGCAGCACCTTTGGGTAGCGCAATGTGTATGCAGAGGATAGACAGTTTAGAAGTTGTAAGCTCAATAGATATGGTGGGTGGATGTATCAGACTTTGACATATGAGTAGTGAAGTTCATAGGTTTGAAAAGAGAGGAGACAAGGATATGATGCAAATAAAAGTCTCTCACAACTGTGCAAGCCCGATAATCCAAACTCTGAGCGCTAATTCTCTATGAAAAATAATGTGCAGAGGGGGAATCACAAGATACCTATGGAATAAACACTTGTTTGAAGCTGAAGTGAGATTTCAAGATGAATTCATGAACATCCCGGCCTCCGAATCTACCTCAACATCAGATTTGTTCGCACTGTTGTCGCCTGGTCAGAACTGTGAGTTTGTGTAGTGCAACACTCTTGAGTTTTTCAAAATCAAAAACCATTATCAAGGCTCGTAAATATGATATCTTGAAGGTATCTTTTAACCAAATCCTGGCACTGAAAACAAGGAACATGATATTAGTTTTGGTAATCATAACTCATGATGAAAGCATGATGAATAGGAAAGGCGCTATGCAAACGCCTGATGAGTGGGCAACGCTCCAATTTAAAAAATGATTGGAAAGGTAAGTAGGGACAGCAAGGCATGTCTACTAGGTCATGAATGAGGAAAATGGTGTGTCACATCAGTCTAGTCATGGGAAGGATCAATCCTAGTGATGAATCATGAGGGGGACCAAATCTTGAGTCATGAACTAAAAAGGTTCTAAGTCCAAAAATCAATTGAGGATCAAAACATAAGTTATGACTCAACACTTTATTTTTCTAAGGGGTCCTAACAAACATAAATTTAAAAGGGATGAACTTAAAAAATTAAAATATAAGTCTTAGAAAAGGATAAAAACAAACAAAAGACCCAAGCCAACTTAGTGTGATAACAGAACCTACTGGGAGTCCTCTGAACCAAGTCATCACTTGTCCTTCAAAATTGTGTACTAATAGCCTTGATTAAACATCCCCGTGCTCAATTCCAAGGATAGCAGCAAACTGATCAAAAAAGGCTATATGTTCTGTTGCGGTTAGATCTCCTTCTCCCATGAATTTTGGGAGGTTCTTCATGTAATTTTTGTGAAAATCATGCAGGACAGCAGGAAGGACCAAGGGAGCATATCTAGAAGCTACCTTGGAAAAGACTCTAGGGGGTTGAGATTTTCCACCAACTCTTGCACCTCTGGCACCACCAGCACCTCCAACACGGACCATTTAAATTCTAGGAGACGGACTTCGGGTACTGAAAATTAGATTTTCAAAAACTTTGAAAGACTAAACTGCTGACCTTTCGACTACTTTGGGGTGTTGCAAATGAATCTTGAGAAAAATATCGCGAGACGGAAGATCTGGATGAGGAGGAAAAGGGAAACTTGATTTGGGTTCCTCAGGTTTACCGAATGTATATATAGGAGAGGGGATAGGGGATGAATCTGGGTATAAAAAGTACTCTTCAGGATTCCGGGAAATGGAAAATTTTACTTCAGGAAAGGAGAGAATTGGAAGAGTTTTAATGACAATGGGGATCGAAAGGGATCCTTTGTTCTCAATGGTAAAATTATTTGTCAAGTCAATCTCAACTTTGATCTCAGGAATAACTACCTATGGAGTTCCGAGTTTAACCTTAGGTTTACTAGTTGATGCCTCTGTAGAATGAATTTGTTTAAGACTTTATTCAGGGGTTGGTTTTTCAGTGTGAACCTTAGCATTAGCTTGTGTAAATCTGGGTTGATAGACCTTACCTACTGATGCAGCAGTCTGTCTGAGATATCCATTTGGTTTCAACAACTTTTCGGGATCTGACACTGGCGTAGTCCACTTATCGTCTAGTTTTTTCCTGGTATTCTTTCGATCGAATGCCAGTTTTTTCTATAGTGGAGTTGCCAGGTGAAAAATAAAATAATCCTTACTTATGTATTCAATCTTTGTTCACCATCAAAGACCAAAATTTACCTTGTCATTTTGCCAAGGAAAACGATTTTGTTTATTCATCCCCGACAACAATGCCAAAAATATGTTGTTCCTGAGATTAATCCTAAAGCTCAAAGAATAATGGCAGGCATCAGTAGTGTTTAAATAAAATGTTTTAATGAGTGATTTTTCTACCTTCAATTTTATGAGAAATTATCTTTAAATGAAATTAATAATAGGAAAATACAGAGGTTGTATTTCGTTATATGAGTCGCAATTATTATATCAAAAGGTGTAGAAAAGAGTTGAAATTTTGTTAAACAAATTCAAGCATCAATTACAGATGAGTCTCACCTTGTTTGTAGTGGAAGAAATGTAAATAACGCACCCTTGAACAGGATATAGAATGCAGTAATTCACGCAGATCACGAGTATTGTTTTACTCACAGTAACACCAGAGGAAACATTGTTTACTGAATGAATTGCTGGTATGATATGATCATAGTAGTTGTAATACTAAATTGAAACCAATCTCTCTTCAAGGAATTACACAAAGAAATTTGGGGAAATGGAAACACAGAGGAAACACATAACTCAAATTGAACGAAAATTATAATCTATGTCTGCACTTGTATTAATACTCAAAAAGAGAGTTTCTCTATTACATTTGGAAAGAAGCATCCGTGAATAGATCTTAAATCTATGTATTTATATAAAATCTGTCACAACTGAAAACCGTTGGACTTCTTACAATATTTAACTAAAACTAGCATACATCTGAATACAACAACAACGTGTAAATTTTGATGAGTTTTTTTGGCGCTTTCCTCTGTCTCTTCATCTGCCGGTAGAAGCGCTCACTTTCCTTAGTCCTTTGGGTTGGGTGCATATGTCATTAAGTCCACCTTAATCATTTGGCATTGTTGGAACAGGGGGCGACCCGGGGTTCAACACTCAAGAGCGCACCAACAAAACCCTAACTACTGGCCCTTTCGGCAACACCTATGAAGCAGATGAAGTCTCACCCGAGGTAGAGGCAGGGGTGGTTGTAGGACTCAGATGTTTGTAACCATAGTCGGGACACTGATCTATGATTATATCTTTTACAGGGCACTTAGAATAGATCATTTGTCAATATTTAACCCATATGGTACTTCGCAAATAACACATAGCATCGCAGTGAATACTTATACTAAAGATGGTTCAATACTTAGCCATATAAATATAGGTTAGGTTCCACAGATCAAGCACTAAGCATATTTTATATCAGATCTAGCATTCATTCATATATCATCATCACAAAGCATAACTATATCTACTAATCACAGCAAGAACTTAGCCAAAAGGAAACAACACATTAGATCAAAGCACAAAGCACAATACACACGGTTACCGTGGTTCACCCCCACCTTGGGGCTACATCCACAAAGTCTTCTTTATATTATCTTGATCAAGCAATTACAGCACAGAGCTTTAATGATCCTTACTTCGCACGGGACATAATATCTATGCAGCTCTCTAGATCCTTCTTCCTTTCACTTCAACACAAAGCTACGACAACTTGCACTTAGCTTTTCAATCTCATGCATAGATCACTTCAAGATACATTCGATCACACAGATCTAGTACTAGCACCAAGCCTTTAGCTATACATCACATAGATGTACTACTCCCTCTTATTCTCTATTTACATTGCCTATTTATAGATTACAAAATGGGCCTAAGCATGGGTAAACCCATGGGTCGACATTTCTTTCTCGTTACATCAACCCAAAACCCTAAAATGGACCCAAAAATAGGTCTTGCTTCCTTAATTTATGCTTCGCGTTGCGCTCCATCCTTGGCAAGTTGTGGCAGTCCTAAAAAATGGTCAAATATGACCAAATATTCTTCAAAACTTGGTCAAGGGCCAACATGCCCCCAACACTAACCTATGACACATCCCGAGTTACTCAAGTCTGATCAATTCCACTTCGAACACCTCAAGCTTGGCTCGAGCTGCTTCGACCTACTACAGTGTGACAGCCTCTTGTTCCGTAAATTCTTGGATTACTGTGTCATTGAGTGGTCCTTCCAGCCACTGTTGTGCGGTGATGAAAACCTGTTCGAGTTTGTCTCCCTGGCTTTCAAGTTCAGCAAACAATTGGCATGCCTTTTCTTGAAGTGGTTGCAGTCACTGAGAGACTTCTGTCACTTTACTTTGCAGCGTGTGTACTTGTTGTTGGGCTATGCATTGTTCTACAAACCTCTTCATTCTTTCGACTGGGGTCATGGACTTTAGCTGCGCTTGTAGTACATCTACATGCTGCTTTGCTTCCTGGAGTTGTGCCTCCAATGTCTGCAATTTTGGATTCTCTGCGAGGGTTTCATAAGTCTGTGTGCTTCAAGTTCTTAGATGCCTACATTCCAAAGCCAAGGTTTTTAATTGGTCGATTGTGCTTCAAGCAATGGCCTCTCTTATATCTCTTATCTCTTGGGGTGTCTCAGGTACGATGTGGAGCTCCAGATCCGTGATGCATTGTTGGAGTTGTTGGATTACTTCTTCCAGTTGGGTCACCTACTGTGGAAGACGGTCTTCCATCTTCACTTCTATAATTAACACAGAGCGAAGTGCTTTGTGAATCATTTTCTATACTTCAAGTTGCTCTGCTAGCAACTGGTTCTTTCTCTACTGTAACTATGTTTTTTCCTCCTCCCACTTCGCTTGTAAGGAAATTTTCTCATGTTCTGCCTTCCTCCGTTGTTCTCTGTGTGAGCTATGTTCTTGCACCAAAGCCTGGGTGGCTTGCGCTATGTCTTCTTGAGCTCATCAAACGCGAGCTTCGACTTTCTCAATGATCTGGCGTAACTGTGTGGGATCATCGCTTGTTCCTAATGTTTCGCTTATCAAGGGCACTATAAACACTGCTTGGATGAGCTGGGGTGCCTACTGCACTTCTTTGAGTTCACCTTTGATCTGGCTGAATAGCTCCTCCTTCTTTGCTTCTTCCTTTTCTACGATCTCTAGTGAAACATCATTCAACGTAGCAATTAATAAGCCTAAATCATCTGGGGTAAGGGTAGTTTTAAGCATGGTCCGGGTGACCTTAGCTTTCTTTCGAGATGAGGGCTTTGGTGGGGTAATCTTCCTTTTCTTGTAGGGATTTTCCTCGTCTCTAGGTGGAGTAACCTCACCTTGTTCTGCTCAACTTATGTGCCCCCTAGTTCTTCATCATCACCTCCCTTCACAGGTCAGAGCGAAGTAGTCTTCGTGGATGTGTTGTGGATATCTTGAACTTCCCCATCCTTCTTAGTCTTGCATAGTCCAGGTGTATCTGGCATAGCTTTAGGGCTATCCACGTCGGAAATCTCTGTGGGGTCTGCTGCAACGAGGAGGTCTACCGGCCATTCCTTTTTAATATCCTCCAAGTCATCTTCTGTCAGTTTGTAATATGACTAGAGTTGTTGTTTTTTCTCATCTGCGTGTGGTGTGATATAGGTGAAGTGACGGTCTGCACTGAATTTCATCAAAGGTCTAAACCTATGAAGTGTGTTGGATGTGATGCGTGGTGTAGACTGGATGGAAATATTCAATTGAGTGTAGTAAGCGTGGAAGACAATATTGGACTGCCACTGCTTGTTCATGTCACTGGAGTACCACAACGTACAGAACTTTGTGGCCAGTGGTTTGAAGGGTTCGATCTCTGAAAAAGTGGCTCCCTCAGGTAGTTCTCAAGCGATGAAAGCGATGAGTATGAGCAACCAGCTGAAGTGGAATTCATACTGTTGGTCCTGCACTTGTCTACAGTCAAGCTCTAGCTGATTTATAAGGTACTTTGCCCAGTTCATTTGTAGTCCCTTCGCACACTTCCCTACGAGGTCAACTACAAATTTGGTCACCTTTGTGGGTATGTTCTTGCAGACTAACTTCCCTGCGATCAGCTAGAAACCAAAGTGCACTATTGCATTCTCAATGGAGGCTACCTTGTAACCTTTCATGCCTTCTTCTATATCTCCATATGTGTCTTTTATTTGTTGGGCGAGAGTGCAATCTACGTTCTTTCCAGGGTAAAATTCTTGTGGGTCAGGGCCCTGCATGCTTAGCCCAGTGATTCAATTGATTAGAATCGAATCCACAGTGATGCAGCAGTCCAACCATAGGTATCCTCCGTGGTAGCAAGAAAACAACAACCTGACGCATGCATTTACTTCCTGATGCCTCCCGAAATTTGGAATCTTCATTACGTTGAGGAGGGTTGACTACGCGAGGTTATGGGTCCATTTTTGTGGGAAAATCTTGGGGTTCTTTCCTTTTGTAATATTCAAGTACTTGTGTCAGGCTAGCATACTGTAAACCTTGCGATCTCCAAGGTTAAAATCACTAAATTTCAGTGTGGTGAGCTTCTCCTGGTCAGCATGAACTACGCGCACCCCTTTCGGGAGGTACGTAGTGACCACAGCATAGTCGAAGTCTCTGGGTACAATGTCTCGATTCACTATGCCACTTAGTGGTGGGATATATTTAGGCAATATGCTTGGGATCATTTTCATAGTGGCAAAGTCATTTCCGAGATTAGATCGTCTTTCCGAAGGCGGATGGGAGGGTCCTGCTCGAGCAGTGGAGGGGGAAATTGGCAGTGCTCTCGAGGATGATGCCTATACACCTGTAGATATTCTGCGCTCCAACATGACTCTCTCAGTCATTAAATAAATTAGAACTTCTTCAACAATTTTCTCAGTAGCGCTAAGCTCGTCTGACATACAAACTTGGGTCAACTAGCTCGAGTGCAAAACGGAATTCAGAGACTACAGTGAATAGTAAGGTAACAAGGCAATGATCTCAGGGTAAGTAAATCTCAGGGTTCACGCTCAAAATCTCAGTTAGCAAAAAGTATTCTCAGTGCATGGTGTGATGAGTTAAGTAGGCAATCTCAACAAAAGTCTTCTTGCAACGGACATGGGGCCTTCATTAACTATGTTCTATCTATTCTAGTGCTATCCAAAGGTCTAGTGATAACCCATAACTATTTTTCGATCCATTCGGGGAAGTAGTCGAACGGGTATATCGGTTCCAACAGTTATATTGCTTCGTCATGGCAAAGTATTCTATGTCGTTGTTATGATATCTCGACGAAGCTCCAATTCTGTAATTCTTCTTGCTGTGAAGTGTCCTCTAGAACCTCTTGTAACCTTACAGTATTATCCCTTTTCTTTCTTAACTTTCTAGCCTTCTTCCCAGTGAGCTTTGTCTTAGTAATGATTTTACCATTATGATGCTTATCTTCTGTGGTCTTAGTTACTTCGCGCTGTTGAAAGTCTTTCCTAGGGTTCCTTGATAATACTTCTTCTGTGTCAAAAATAGGTAACTCGATCTTCTGCGGATCCTCAATTTTTCTCTTAGCTTCGACATCAGGGTTTCTAATATTAAATATATGCAATTTGTTCTTTTGTTCCTCAATCAATTGCGTGATCCTTCTGGTCATAAAGTCTTTTAACTCTTGCTTCTTCTGTTCCAAAACTTTTTCTTCCTCTTTCTGTCTGACTTGTTCTCTATCAATCCAAGGTTTTCCTATGAGCATGGTAAATGGGGTGATGTCTTCAACAAATTTAATAATCTCAAATTCTTCCTCTGTCGAAGTTCCATTGACAGTCATAGGTATCCGGGCAAGCCTTCCACATAGGTTTACTAGCTTTCCTTTGAATAAACTTGTTCCTCCTAGGGAAGGGATCATGGAAGGCTTTCCTATAGCTTCCCAAGTTCTTTCTGGCATAATGTTCACTTGTGTCTCTTCATCAATAATACAATCAATGTCGAAGTCCCCTATTCTTTCTTCGATTTTCTCCTTTTCTTTGAATATCTCTGATAACCTAACATGCCAGTGATCATTCAAGGTGTCTTTCATCTGTAGCAATATCTTTTCTGATTTTTTATGGGTTTCTGCTATGATCTTGGTCTCTTGATCTCCTTCAGGGTTTGCTTGCTCCATATTCATATTCTCAAGTCTAGCAATCATTATAGGGAAATTCAACACTTCATGGTCCATATCCTTACAATAGAGGCAACTAGGTTTTCTCCCAAGGCATTCCTTAGCAAGATGTCCTAGTCTTCTGCAGCTATAATAGAGGGTTAATCCTCTCTTTCATTTAAATGTTCCCCAACTTCTTTTGTACTGCGCACTAGGTTCATGGTAGCTATCCTGCAAAAAACTCTTTCTAGGATCCTGCATCCACTTGTTAGCCCAGACATTCTTTTGATGCATAGATATAACATATCTATCATTATACTTATCAGATCTATTCATATCAAAAAAAAATTCATCTATTAATGCCCTATTTTTGAAGCTAGGACATAATCTATCAAACATACCTAGATCCATGCTTTAGAAACAAAAAATTCCACTTATCTACAGAGCACAAAGCTTCCAGATCTAAGAACTTTTGACTATTCTTACCTTTATTAGAGCACAGAGCTTATAGATCTTACCTCTTTTCTGCAGATCTGACTTCTTTCTTTCAGAAATTTTCACTTTTACTTTTCTTAGAGCACAGAGCGTTTAGATATCGCTTCTCTTCTTCAGATATGATCTTCCTTTCTTCAAATATGACCTTATTCCTAGTACAAAGTTGCACAAGTCGAGGAAAAATTTGCGCACTAGGGAAACAGATCTACACACAGAGCTTTCTTTTGCACAACGTTTCTTTTTCCTCAGTTCCTAGCAATCATAGTTTCAGGTCCCAGCAACAGAACCATTTGTTGGCACAGGGGTAGACCCGGGGTTCAACGCTCAAGAGTGCACCAACAAAACCCTAACTACCGACCCTTTCGGCAACACCTACGAAGAAAATGAAGTCTCACCCGAGGTAGAGGTAGGGGTGGTTGCAGGACTCAAATGTCTGCAACCATAGCTAGGACATTGATCTGTGATTATATCTTTTACAGGTCACTTAGCATAGATCATTCATCAATATTTAACCCATATGGTACTTCACAGATAACACAGAGCATCGCAGTGAATACTTATGCTAAATATGGTTCAGTACTTAGCCACATAAATATAGGTTAGGTTCCACAGATCAAGCACTAATCATTTTTTATATTAGATCTAGCATTCATTCATATATCATCAGCACAAATAATAACTAGATCTATTAATCACAGCAAGCACTTAGCCAAAAGGAAACAACACATTAGATCGAAGCACAAAGAACAATACACAAAGTTACCATGGTTCACCCCCACCCTGGGTCTACGTCCACAAAGTCTTCTTTATATTATCTCGGTCAAGCAATTACAGCATAGAGATTTAATGATCCTTACTTCGCACAGGACAGAAGATATGTGCAGCTCGCTAGATCCTTCTTCCTTGCACTTCAACACAAAGCTATGACATCTTGCACTTAGATTTTCAATCTCATGCACAGAGCACTTCAAGATACATCCGATCACATAGATCTAGTACTAGCACCAAGCCTTTAGCTATACATCACATAGATGTACTACTCCCTCTTATTCTCTATTTACATTGCCTATTTATAGATTACAAAATGGGCCTAGGCGTGGGTAAACCCATGGGCTGACATCCCTTTCCCATTACATCAACTCAAAACCCTAAAATGGACCCAAATATAGGTCTTGCTTCCTTAATTTTTTCTTCATGTTGCGCTCCATCCTTGGCAAGTTGTCGGAGTCCTCAAAAATGATCAAATATGACCAAGTATCCTTCAAAACTTGGTCAAGGGCCAACATGAATACTTTCTTGGTCGTTTAATTTCGTTTCCATCTATCCATTCGGATATGTTTAGTGGGCCAATGAATTACATTCGAGGTCATGGGGGGGGAGGATAATCAGATGAATAGCACATCATTGGCTCATCAAGGGATGGACAACAGTCACAGGGAAAAGTAAATGTCTATGGAAAGAATGATGAGGGAAAAAGTGTATGATGATGAGGTGGGATAAGTGGACGTTATAATGTAGGTGGATGAGGTAAGTGACTGTTGGAAGTTGAAAGGTGGAGAGGGTGGAAGGAAAGGACATTGTTCATGTTTTCTCACATGATCCTAGATATGATTTCTTTTCCATGTTCAATGCATTGGGTGCATCTATCCATCAATGCCACCATGGACCTTGAGGGATCAATATTTTCATTTACTTCAAAGGAAAATAATTTCCTTTGTATTTGGGGAATATTTTCTTGGATCTTGTTCACTTCTTGGACTGTGGCCTGAAACTATGAACTTGGATTAACTAGACATTTATTTATTTTAAGAAGATCAATCTGGCTCATTTCTTGAATGGCTACTAGAGTTTCTTCTTTGTTCTTTATGGAATTTTGTTGGTTCATTTCTATCTCAATTTTCCCTGGGGATTTTGAGATATTACTCCCCTCAAACTCAATCATCTTTTTTTTTAATGATGACAGTGCCTCTAGGAAATCTTCTTTCACCTCTCTGGAAAATTTATTGCCTTCTTCCAGATTCGTTTCCCAGACCTTTAGGGCCATCTCACCTCTTAATTGTTCAGAATAAGAGAGAAGGGTAAAATGAGGGGCATTAGCTTTCTGCATCAATATGAGGACTTCTTGAAACTTAGACCATGTTGAGAGGGCTTATTTTTCCTTGACATAGATATCCTTTAGGGAAAGGTATACTTCCCGATAGAATTTATGGATGGAATCTACCTTCAGATAAAGATCTTGTTGGGAAACTTCAGCTTCTCATTGATTTCCAATGCTTGATTTTTGGAGGTCAAGATGTCGATCATTGTGCCTTCAATTAGGGTCAATCAAGCCTACAACTTCTCTATCAATTCGTCGTGTTGAGTGACCAGAATTTGGCTATTTCGTGAGCTCTAGTGGAACATCTCAAGGTTATCTTGAAGTTGTTTAATTTGATGTCGATCACTAGCCCTGATTTGCTCAAAATCCTGGTTCATTCTGTTTCGGATAGTCTACTCTGCAGTATATATCTTATTTTGTAAGTGTTCTACCAATAGGCACTTTTGTCATAGTTTTTCGGTCAAGTTGTCCAACGACCATTGATTGGCAGTGGAAAAAGCACCTAATGAACCTGCAGCTTCCTTGGAAAATTCTAGAACATCCTGGTCATTCCCGTCATACATCAGTCTTTTCCTTTTAGTTATGACTCCATCCTTTTGGTGACATTCTCTTTTCATGATGGATTTTTGTTTCTTACTAAAAAATAAATCAAAAGGAGGCATCTCTTCTTGCAATATGGGAGTAAGGTCACCCACAAAAGTGATTTCGAAATTAGGATTTCCGAAGCTGATCTGTAGAGGGGTTAGTGATGTAATGGGAGAGGAAACTTTGGTGGAATGTTGTTGTCCTATTGTATTGGGGGTTCCAGTAGGAGTTGTTGGTGTTGAATGAAAGACAATTTATCCTAGATTCATGAAGGCCTCGAACTGTGCTATCAGATGTGGATCATTTAGTCCTAATAGTGACATTCTTATCTCCTGAAATAATACCTCTAGGATTTTGTCAACTTTTTCAGCTTTGGATTTAGTGGAGGATCCTGTCTGATATCCTATAGACTTAGCTTCCTACGAAGGAGGCTTGGATATTGATTCTCCATGCAATATTTTTGGCAAACTGTTTTGGCTGTGTTTCTGAAAGCTGAGGAAACCAACTTCTTGGTCTGGGGGCAAGGTCAAGAATTTTCTTTGGACTTCCTCATAATATCTCACCCCCCTGAATATTTCATCATACGGGGAATTCTCATGTGTGTATCGCTTCATGTTGAACTGATCCATATGGTTTTCCACTATATTATGTGGATCATGTTTCTTGAACTCAATGTCAACCAATTTAACATCCTTTAGAGCCACGAACTCAACTTTAGAGTGACCAAAATCCAATAATGTAAACATTCCAACTTGAATGGGAAAGGTCGGCCATACCTTTTGCTAAGTTGCTTTGATCTCCTTGTTGATACCTCCCACTACTTTTTGGCACACCACTTCTATGCACATTGATCTATCAAGTAAAAATTGTGGGAGAGCATGAGGAGGAACTAAGCAACCAAAAACTCTGATGTAGGATAAATTATCCTCAATGAACCAATATGTGAGCTTTCCTAGGTTTCCCATAATCCTCTCGGAAATCCAGGGAGGCGAGTGACCATAAATGGCTATGTGAACAGGTACTATGACATTGTGACAGATTTCATAAAATAAATCCTTAGCTTTCTCCTCCCATAACTTGGAGTGATAAAAATGAATAGCCTCAGAACTGGTCGGGGTACAACTCCAGTTCATCAAAGGAAAATGGGTCATGAAGCAAATTTCATCCATAACATATGCAGACATGTAAAAAGGGGCAGGCTTCCATTTTGATTCCATTGTTTTATAATCATCGATTTCCTTGGCCAAATTATCCGACAACATTTTGGCCCAATTGAAAGTGTAACCCTTGGCTACCTCGTTCATGATGGCTACCCATTCCACCGAGAAATGTGTAGGGCTCTTATTCTTGAACAGGCGATAGAGAATCATAGCCACATACAACATATGAGCATCTAGAGACATTGTGGTGTACATTCCATGAGTGTTGGTTATGAATCTCTTCGGATGTCCCCACCAGGTCTTGATTATATCATGAATTCTCCTGGCATATTGGACGCATTATTTTCTCTCTAAATCTAGAAGGAATGTGAAATTGTAAGTGTATTTAGGAGCAGGAGAGATTTAATACATTACTTTCATATGTTCTGGTCGGAAAGAGCCAACAGAAACATGTTGGTGGTTGATGATACTCCTGGTCTAGATATCAACATGTTCTAGGGCCCAACTTATCATATCGCTATAAGGCATGATTCTCGGTTCTACAACTCCGACTATGCTATATGTCTAAGCTTAGCTGCATAATATTCATCATCCTCTTCAGTGGATTCTTCTAGATAGTTTATGATTTCTCGTTCCAGGATCTCAAAAACTTGTGTCCAAGTTTTAATGGTGTATGTGACTCGTGGAGTAGTGTCTGAAAGAATTTATGCATTCGGGTTTGAATCCTCACCTGCTACATCAGGATTGTTTTCAATTTTTTATAGTGCCATAGTATTTAAGGAAACAGAGTGAGGTTACCTGTTACAAGGGAAGTCCGTGAGTTTTTCAAAAGGAAAAACTGCTAATTGTGAAAGGTGAAAATGATTTTGAAATTGAAGTGTTTTTATTCAAACAAGAGTTTATCGATTTTCATATAGACTCACCAATGAGGAATTTATTACCTTTAATGGAATTGACTACCTGGTGATCTATAATATTCGTTCAAAATAATTACCTTTAATCGATCATAAATGCCATCGATACTTCGACGATTCGCATTAGGGAGCTTTGGATGTGACAGGGTGGAAATCTCACAAATCCTGAATCCGCGGAGTAGTTAATCTTTGAATAAGTGCTTTTACAACTTAATTAACTATGTTTTAAAACATTGAATTAACTTCAAGTGTTTTGGAAGTTCATACTTCGGGGGTTTTGAATATAGTATAAGAGAAATTACTCAGAATCTGAAACTGTGAAGTACATAATTTTTGGTTAATCTCCCTTAAGTATTAATTAATCGGGTTTAAATTTTGTTATTAGATGTTTCATTAATTGATTTTTGTTCTTTGAAATGTCCAATTCTTTAGCATTTTGAAACTTCGGTGATTTGTGAACTCACTCTTTGTTAAAATTCCAAAGGGCCATCTCCTGGAGCGGCGTGGCGGAGATGACATCATTCTGAATGACGTGTCAAGAAGAGATAGGTGACACATGTCACCCGAGAGCGAGTGAATTATCCAATAAAAACTTCAAAATTAGGTGCCATGTGTTAACTTATGAAAGATTTAAAAGACATGTGTCCTACAACTCATGTTCGTGAGTTCGTTAGGGTTTATCGTGAGCTATTATTTTCGGGTTTCGAAGCTTCAGGGTTTTTATCGTTTAGACTTATGGGAACATCCAAAGCATGGAGATCCGAAGTGACTGTTAGGGACTTATTATTTAAAACTCAGGCAACTCTAGAAATATGAATATTATTAGGATCGTTTGATCAAATTAAGGGAACCCATCGACGGTGAATAATGTACGTGCTTTATTATTAAAATATGACCAATGAATTTGATTTAAAATTAAAAGGACATTTTGTGTAAAATTTTATTCCTAATAGGTGAAAACCATAAAACTCAAAATTTCAAAACTGTGTGTGTTCCAACATTTGGGATGGACTCATTTGGTAATATTTTCTCTATGGGTGAGTCTGGTGGAGAGAATATGATAGCCTTGCAGAATTTGGGTTTCGGAAGAACTGTGAGAATGATGAGTTAACCCTTCCAATGGGGATTCTTCGAACTAGTGAGAGTCTGGTAGCTTTGTGGGTCACGGACTTAGGTAAAACATGTTTGCACAAAAATCAAGACTAAGGTTCTTAGAGGTTACCAATAAAAGATATCGTTGTAGTCTAGGAGCACTGGAATATTCAAACTTCCATAAGGGAAGGAGGTCTCTCCCGAAGCGCAACTGAGACATGTGTGGTGAAGTGATTCAAGGAGAATGCATCATTTGATTTTTCATTGCCATGTTCAAATTCATACATTAATATGCAAAGACATTCATAAAAAGTGACTAAATGCTAAATACACTTGTTATAATTAATTGCACAACATAGAAACCATAGATTCATACACAGTATCACCAAATTTTTAGGGCCCAACAATACTTAATATTATCAACATCTCAAAACTATCATGCATTGAGTCCATCTTTCATACAATAGTTTATGGAGTATAATATTTTCCCAGATACCCATTACAGACTCTACCCTACTGCACAAGCATGGTAATTCCCACAATTTCTTACAATATCTTATTGATATTGACTCAATACTAGCAATGATAATAGTAACCCCTTGTAACCCTTGTCCCATTACATAACTCCATATTTATAGTTTTCCCTTGGGTGCTTCTTGAAATCCTGATTCCACCCTCTTTTCATATTTTCCCTTGCATGCGCTCAAAGCTCTTGGCTCTTTCCACTATTTGTCCAACTAGCGCATGATGGTTTTTCCCAGTTTCACTATTGTTACACTTTTCAATTAGCTTCATGCTTGTCTAATTGTTTTCTTCCACTTCAAGTCATTTGCTAACCTATTGCGCTTTCCACAAAACTTTGGTATTCTCCAAAATAGGACATTCCTAAAAAATAGAGGACCCAATAGACCCCAAATACAACCTTCGACTCGTCTCGAGTCAACCTTTCACTTCCATCCCATGGCCTTCTACAAACGGAGGGCCCAAATCAGGGATAATTGTGAGGGCTTGCTAGTGGAAACTATCATAGTGCTCCACATGGTACTACCATTTTTTGGATAAAATTGAGGCACCCACAACAAACGCTTGCACGGATGTCACATTGGGTTCCTCAAGATGAATATCCAATAGTATATTCCATTCAAATTTTGCAATAGAATCAAGATATTTCATCTAGATACACTCAACTTGCACCGCAGGGCAGAAGTATCTGAGCTCTTTCTTGGATGCTTGAGTAGACTCATCCAGAGCATCTAGTCTTTCGTCCACAACTTGGATCTCTGGAAAAAAAAATTCTTATTCAACTGGGTCAGTCATGGCTTGGGTCTCTGTGTTCATCTGGTTGATTTATGCACGCAACTCTTCAACTAGCTTACTTCGCCATTCCATCAAGTCGTCCTAGTCGTTTACCATGCCAAAGAGTTGGCGAAATTCATCTACACGGACATGAAGGGAGGACCGTATGATATTTAACTCCACGGATTCCCTTATGATCTTATGCATTATTTTCAGGGGCTGCTCCTTTTCCTTCAAATTGATTGCAACCATCTCTTATTGAAGGTTGTCGGTTCTCTCCACCAGTTGTGACTAGGCATAAACAATGAGCTTAATTCATTGTGGAGGGAAAAATAAGGTGATATATTCAAGGATATTGGGAGAAGCCTGTCTAAAAGTGAGCCAAACTTGGAGAAATGTTTCGTAAATCACCACAACAGAAAACTTAGCATGTATACACAATCCCTATGTAGATTTTAACCTTGTACAATTATTTACTGCAAACATATTTTCAGTAAAAGAACATGAAATATACAATGGAAAACACACACATTACACCGAGATTTTTCCCCTTGAAACCCAAACCGGGAAAACCAACATATTATATATTCATCCACACCATACATTGTTTACAATACAATATACATATAGGATCCAATGGCATCCAAAACCCTAATCCAATGACCTGGATTAGTGAACAACCCTAATTCCTTAACTAGAAATAGAAAACCATTGGAAAAAAAATGTGTTAAAAAACCTCCCAACAATGGACATGAAAATCGAGGTGACATGAAAAACAAGGCAAAAAGGAGAAACTTTTCTCGAGGCAAAAAACATTTAAGGTCTAGTTTTGCACGAGGACATGCAACTCCTCAGGCATGGATGGGATTTAGGATCTTGGTTTTGATTTGTTTTGGTGCAGTTTATAGGACCTTCCCTTACTAATTACCTTTCCATTTTCTTCCTTATTACCCTATACTGACATATCTTCCACCATTTTGTCTCCAAAGTGCATTATTGGTTCAAAGTTAATCGTCTTAGCCTAAGAATTTCATTTTTACCTTATTTAAAGAATGAAATGTGTTAATTAACTTGAACTGATGAAATTAATGGTACATTCTAGTAGTCTATTGAATAGGTCTTGTAGTCGCTTCAATGGTTGCGATATTTGCCACATGTTCCATCCAACTCGGAGATATGGGTTTTGCAGAGAATCGAGTGCACATGGACATCCATTATCCTAATTGGCCAACGCTCCAATAGTTGAAGTGTTATTGTTGGTCAGTGACCCTATCAATTCTTGTAGTACATATGAGATCATTAATATTCCATGTCTTCAACCATGAATCGTAACGAATTTACTTATACAAAATTTTGTTGGTTCAATTAGTTTGTCTTAAGCCAAAAATGTAATATCTCAACTATGTTTAGTGGATTTTATAGGATATGGAAGTCAAGGATATTAGTTATTAATTTGAATTTCATTGTATAAATACTAGAGGCAATTGTGCCCGATATATAACATTTTATTTCATAAGTTGATAAACTGATAATAGCAATAAAGAGGCATATCACACTATGTTCAAGCACCAATGTACTATGTTCCTTTTTTAATATAAATACTAGTTGATGCATTGTTAATTGTTGAGTTGTTGAGTTTGTGAGTGTTAGAAGGCATACTTCTGAGAGAAGGAAGGGCCCCCTTTGCCTTAGGAATATCACCCAGTGTGTTGTTTATTTATTTGTTTCATTATAATTGGTTATAGTTTCATTATTTGCATTAATTCATTCAGCTTAATTCCTATAGATAGTTTGATAAAAATTATATCGTAAGCTTGATTAAGTTGTGTTGAAATTTCATTTATGTTATAGATCATTTGATGTGTGTGAACATGAAGGATCCATGTTTTATTGTTGACAATCTAAGTGGGTGATTATCTGGATAAGAATTGTTCAGAGCTATGGATCATTGCAATAGATGATTTCCATACTTCACTGATTAACAAGTTGTTCATGACAATTATCTTGATCACATACATTAGTGTTTTTATTATGTTTCTATTGTTTCGATTTATTGGTTGTTAATCTGACTAACATAGTGGATCCAATAGATTACTGTTGGGTATAAAAACCTATATCCAACCTACAATGCAACCTTAGAATTTCCACTGCCAAGTGAGCAATTTGATTTATTTCATAAGTTTATTAGAATGGTGTGTCATCGATATTTGTTCTACTTTGCCTAGTGCTTCATAAGTCTACAAACCTAGATTGAAAATTAATGTATCTAATTATTGTTATATAATTCTCCCAATAGCAACCTCTAACAGAGAAGATCTCTATTACAATAATTCTTAAGGAAATATTGTCCCATTCCTTATACTCTTATTTAAACTAATTCTATATTCTAAAGAACAATCTAGAGGAAGATATTTCTAGAAGTGGAATATTTTATTAATTCTTCTTACATTAGATTCATCCACATTATTAATAGGCCTTATTAACTAATGTAAGAATTTATTACATGGAAAATATATTATTCTACCTACGTGAGGGGTTAGGGAGGTTAGGTCCCTAACATGCCCTCCCCCTTGAAGATATCCTTGTCCTCAAGGATTGAGATGAGGAAATTGTTGCAGAATGTTAGTTGGCTCCCAGGTGGCATCTTCTGGAGTTGTGTCCTTCCACTGAACTAACACTTCCTTGATGTTGTGTTGATAGAGACAATACTCACACTAGTCCAAGACAGCTTTTGGATGCAACTAAATGGAACCTTCTTCATCCAACTCATGGAAACTAGTTTGAGTCTTGAACTTAGTCCCAATCACATTTTTTAAGCATCAGACATGAAAAACAGGATGGAGCTTAGAGTGATTGGGCAGAGATAACTGGTAGGCCATAGACCTAACTCACTTGAGAATTGTATAAGGACCATAAAATTCAGGGGAAAGTTTCTAATAGTGTTCAACTTTGATTGAAGTCTACTTATAAGGTTTTAGATGAAGAAACATATGGTCCCCTTCAATGAATTTGCATTCGGAATGACCCTGATATACTTGTTTCTTCATGCGATTCTACGCTAGGACCAAATTTTCTTTGAGGCTATGGAGAATGGTTTCTTGAACCGTAAGATTGTTTTCAACCTCCTAAACCTTGGAGACACCTAGTATGTATGAGAGAACCAATGATGGATTTTTCCTGTAGACTACTTCAAAGGGAGTCATGTGAGTGGTAGTATGGTAAGATGTGTTGTACCACCATTTATCTATGGGAAACCATTGAGCCCACTGATTTTTTTTTCATATGAAAAACATCGCAATTAGATTTTCAAACACTTGTTCACAACTTCAATTTTTCCATTGGTCTAGGGATGATAGGTGGTGTTGAGATGTAATTGGGTTCCTTGGAGCCTAAAAAAATCTTGCCAAAAATTTCTTGTAAAAGTTGGATCATAGTGAGAGACAATAGAATGAGGCATGCCATCGATTTTGAATATAGTATCCATAAAAAATTGAGCCACTATGGATGTGGTGAACATGTTTTGAAGAGCATAGAAATGAGCATATTCAGGAAGACAATATGCTACCACAATGATGACTGACTTATTTCCTAATTTAGGTAAGACAACAATGAAATCCATAGAAATATCCCTCAAAATAGAAAGTGTAATCGAGAGCAGTTGGAGTGTGACTAAATATTTAATTGTTTCCCCCTTATTGTGTTGACAGTTATCGCATGCATCCGCAAAGGTACAGATGTCTTGTTTCATGTCATCCCCAAAAAAAAGAATGTTTCACCCATTCATAGGTTTTGGTAAACCTTGAATGCCTAGTTGCGGGTGAAGCATGAAACTAAGAGAGAACCATGGATCTAAGGTTAGATTGTTTTCTTAAATACAAGTGAAATTTATAGAGAAGCTCTTCATTTTTCCAAGAGTACTCTGGAGAATTTTGAGGATCATGTTGCAATTTTTGTATCAGGCTAGAAAGTTTGGGTTCTTGCAACCATTCCTAGAAAATGTCATGAATATAATCTACTACAATGAATGAGAGGGAAAAGAGGGACCCTTACTCTTCATATTTCCTTGAAAGAGAACTATCAACCACATTTTCTTTTCCTTTCTTGTAGATGATCTCATAATCATATCCAAACAACTCGGTCACCCATTTTTGTTTCTCTGGGGATGAAATTATTTGTTCCAAAAAATACTTGAGGCTATGATGATTAGTTTTAATTTGGAAGCATTGCCCCAATATATAAGGATGCCAGAGATATATTTCATGCAAAATAGAAAACATTTCCTTTTCATAGGTGGATTGGCCCAAATATCGCTCTGAGATATTTTTTATAGTGAAAGTCAAAGTTCGGCCATCTTGCATCAAGATTGTCCCAATTCCTTTCCCTGGCGCATCACATTCTAGGACAAAAGTCTTGGTGAAGTCTCGTAGTATCAGGGTAGGAGTTGTGCACATAGTAGATTTTAAGGCTTGTAAGGATTGATCAGTTGGTAGAGTCCAACTGAAATATTCCTTTTTAAGGAGAGCAGTGAGAGGAATTGCAATTTTTCCATAATTATGAACAAACTTGCAATAAGATCCCATTAAACCCATGAAACCATGCAAAATTTTAAGAGTTTTAGGGTGATTCCAATCCTTCATGGCTTCAATTTTCTTATGATCCACCCTTACACCATCCTTTCCAACAATATGACCTAGGTACTAAACTTCAAAGGCTCCAAAAGCACATTTAGACTATTTGAGAAACATTTGGTGCTGAGGTAGTAGATGGAGAATTTGATCCACATGGGAAATATGGTCTTGTCAAGTTTAACTATATATAATAATATCATCAAAGAAAAATAATACAAATTGACTAAGGAAATTATGGAATACATTATTCATGAGACTTTGAAAAGTGGAGGTAGCATTACACAGGCCAAAGGGCATGACCAAGAACTCATAGTGACCCTCATGAGTTTGAAATGGAGTCTTGGGAATGTATTATTCCTTCTTACATATCTAGTGGTAGAAAAAATGGAGATCAAGTTTGGTAAAGTACTTAGCACTACTCAATTCATCCAAAAGGTCATCAATGACAGGGGTGGAAATTTTTTCCTTGATTGTGATTTTGTTGAGGGAAAACAAATCAGGACACATGCACCAAGTGCTTTATTTCTTGAGTATTATGGATACTAGAGAAGAATATGGGATAGTAATCAGATGAATAACACATGCTTCTAGAAATTCTTGAATAATTATTAATTATGGAAAACATTGGGAGGAAGATTGTCAAGGACTAGAGGAATGGAATGGTCATGGATGTTGTGGGAAGAGGGAAGTCCATGGGGGATTTTAAAAATAGCTTGGTGTTGGGATATTATAGATTGGAGGCCAAGATGCATAGAGTGTGTCTCAACGACTTGAATAGAATGGAGTTGGGAAATAAATCCAAAATGCCCTTTTATGAGTAGTTTTTCCATTCACTAGGAACTGATGATATCAGGTGATCCTGTTATGAAGCCTTGGAACTTATATTGTTGTCCCTCCTATTGGAATTGCAAGGTGAGGTCCTTAAAATACATGGCAATGGGGTTGAGAGTGCATAACCATTCAAAACTGAGTGTTATGTCATAGCCTCCCATGTATATAGAAAACATGTGATATTTTAGGTGGTACTTACCAATTTGTAGGTGCACATTCTCACAATTACCCCCACATTTCATGGAACCACCATTGGCAATCATGACCTGAAAATTATTGATTGTATAGATATAGAAATTGAATCCTTGGGAAATTTTGCAATGAATAAAATTAAGGGTGTTGCCACTGTCAACTAGGATGATGAATTTCTTATATTTAATGTATCCAATTGACTTGAGGGTTTGGGTAGTAGAGAATCCAGTGAGGGTGTTTAGTGAAATCAACAGTTCACTTTTGAGAGGATCAAAGGGTGGTGTAGGATCATCTACTTGGGGTATCTCTTCAACTAGGGAAACATCAACATATTTTTCATAATCATCCTAAGAAATAGTCATAAAAATATTATGTTATTTGCACTTCTTCCCTGGAAATATTACAATTATAGAAAAGGCCCTTGAGTTGGCGTTCAACTATATCATACCTGTTGATTTCTGGATCTTGAGAGGAATATTGTGAGGGGTAGGGTTGGTGGGTCTAGGGAGAGGAATAAAGAATGGTTTTATGTTTGGGTGGAGACAATTTGTTGTACTTCTTTGGCTTGTTTAGTAGCTTCCAACCAACTCTGGGGGAAATCCATGAGGACTTGGGCATGGATTTCATCTGTTAGGCCATTGATAAAGAATTCCCTAAAGAAGGCATTGGACATGCCCTTCGTTCTAAAATCCAAGTGCTCAAAGGAGGTTAAAAAGTCTTCCATTGTGCTAGATTGTTTCAACTTGGTCAAATGGCTTAAATATTGTGTTTGTTTCAAAGATTTCATAAATCTCTGCAAAAAAATATGTCCAAGAAACATATCCATGGCGTGCATTTTTACACCATTTCCACCATTGTCTATATTTAGGATATAGATAGAGAACACCATAACATTTTTTTCCAACTCATTAGTAATTCCATGCAAAGAAAAATAATGCTCCATTTGAGTGACCCAACCCATGGGATCTGAGCCATCAAATTTATTTACCTCCAATTGGGTTGTAATGAAAGGTCATAGAATGGGAGAAGTCAAAACCATATAAGTTTGATGGTTGGTCAAAGAAAGGAGGGCATTGGGATTAGTTCAGCAATTGGTTGAGAGTGGATTGGATGTAGTCAAATTTGCCTCTAAATTTATTATCAATGGAGTCAAATTCACCTCTAAATTTGTTATAAATGGAGTTAAATTCATTCCTAACATAATCCTCGAAGAATTCCAATTTGGAATTGATGGAATCCATGTCAGAATTTAGTTTATGTATGTTCTCCTTGTTCTTTTTGGTTTCGTCTTATAGGTCTCAGTTGTGAGTGGTGGTCATT
The DNA here is from genome assembly GCA_009831015.1 of Picea engelmannii. Taxonomy (NCBI): domain Eukaryota; kingdom Viridiplantae; phylum Streptophyta; class Pinopsida; order Pinales; family Pinaceae; genus Picea; species Picea engelmannii. The sequence continues at coordinate 534,248 of ML777089.1, forward strand.
TTGGAAGTAGGGGTTTCTGGAAGGGGAAGTGTTTCTAATAAAAAAAGGATGATAAGTAATATATACTACTTTGATCAGGGAGACAAGAGGAATCAAATGGGATAGGTTCCAAATAAGGGTGTTAGGAAGTGGATTGGGTCCATGGGGAAAAAAAAAAATTAAATGATAAGTACCATGATGATCATGGAAAAGAGAGGAATCCAATTGGATACGTCCTGAATAAGGGTGTCAACAAGACCACTATTTTTTTAATTTTTTTTACTCCTACAGATTTATACTCCAGCCTAAAATATATTGCAATGACAAAATGCCAAAATTGTTAACAGGAAAAATTGTGTAGGAATTTTGCAACCAGAATGCAAGACGCAAGGTTACACGACAAGATATCCCTTATGTTCCTTTTTGGTTATGTTTCATTCCCAAAGGTTAGGGTTTTTAGGGTTCCTACAGACAAGGGTTTTCCCTATGCTATAGCTCTCTGATATACGTGTGGGGTCGAAGTAGGGTTTTTTGGAAGGGGAAGTGGTTACACTAAAAAAGGGATGATAAGTGATATATACTATTGTGATTAGGGAAACAAGAGGAATCCAATGGGATTTGTTCCAAATAAGAGTGTCGAGAAGGAGATTGGGTCCATATGGAAAAAAAAGTCTTACAAATTATAGGTACCACGGCGATCAAGGTGAAGGGAGGAATCCAATGGGATAGATCCTGAATAAGGGTGTTGACGAGACCACTATATTTTTTTATTTATTTTTCACTCCTACTGATTTATACTCTAGCCTAAAATATATTGCAGTGACGAAATGCCCAAATTGTTAATAGGAAAAATTGTGTAGGAATTTCACAACCAGAATGTAAGAGGCAGGGTTGAGCGACAAGATATCCCTTATATTCTTGTTCAGTTGTGTTTCATTCCCAAGGGTTAGGGTTTTCAGGATTCCTACAGACAAGGGTTTTCCCTATGCTATAGCTCTTTTATATACGTGTGGGGTCAAACAATAGTACTCAACCCAATATCTTAGAGCACCAACTAAGAAGGATTGACTGTAACCTTAGTCGTACTACTTGATTACCCAGGTACTAGATAGTATCTTCCCGAGTGTCGTTCTCAGTGTCACTATAGCAGTGAGGTGGTTGATTGGCTAATCTAGAGATGTTTTTAGGAGACTTATGGGACTCTCTATATACCTGATAGTACATGGGAGTGATGTCCATGTATATATTTTGTCTAGTGTAGTACTACTCGAAGGGCTACCAACATGGGTGACATAGTTTTCCAACAAGCTGAAATATTTTTTTCGAGTAACCCCGTGAAACCTTTTGTATTTCTTGCATGTAGTCTTCCCCAACCATAGTTTTACCCACTAAACAATAGATCTTTGTGCTTTAAATATGCTGACAATACACATCTCTACCCTAAAAAGAAAAATTCCCACAATTTCTACAGAGGAAAGTGCTATGATGTAATACCCCCAGGATGAACCCCAAATTGTAAATGTAAATGTAAAAATGATTATAAATTGGTGAGATGTTGATATAATTTTGAATGCATCTTCCATGGTATAGTGTGCACATGTACTACACACTAAAATGATGAAGTGTGCACATTCCAGGATACCTCACGCATCAAACTTAAGTGTGCATGATTTTGAGGCCAAGGAGCCTTTGTGTATATGTTGCACTTTATAGGCTGGTGAGCCAGTTATTATAAGCTAGGAGGCTTATGTGTTGAATTATGTCGGAGAGCCTAGATGTTAAAGGTCAGTGAGCCTATTTATGTAATTATGCATATCATTAATATATAATACATCGCTACATGTATATCGACCACGATAAAAGAGTATGGGGGACTAAACTCCACTAGTTATGGAAAGGGGGGACTAAAAGTTAGGGATAAGGGGATAAGCTAGGGAGCTTAAGCCAAAAAGGGAATATTATATTAATATTCCTTAAAGTACAAAGTATGGATAATTATTTTATCCTAAGTTCTAAGGATGGGGACAAGTGGACCAAAGTAACTCTTAAGATGAAAAGTGTCATGTTAGGAACATGCATACATATAGCTTGGACTTAGTTCATTTGTCGGGTCATTCATCATTCATCCATTCCATCATCATTCACCCAATCATGGAGTTGTCCTTTGTACCATTTTGTTACTATCACTGTACATGTATCTGTACCCGTACCTATATTTGTACCTAGTTAGCTTGGGAATTGGACTAAAGAGGTGGGTTGTCAGGCCCATGGGATACTGAAGAGGCGGGTTGTCAAGCCCGTGGGATACTGAAGAGGTGGGTTTTCAAGACCGTTAGAAATTTCTCTCTAGGTGAGAGAATTGTTGGGAATTGATTTCTTGAAGGTGCCAAACTACAACTACAGGGCTCTGAGACTTCCTATCCGGCCTATTGTTAAAGCCCTAGAAGGGAAGTGGGGCAGTCGATGGACTATTGAGTAGAGAAGAGGAACACTTCCTGGGGTGGGATAGGCATGTGGGCAATGAGGGATTGTAGGCTATTATTTTGATTTGGCACATGTGACAGAGTCTTTCCTAATGTCTGAGATACATCATCCTAGTTAGGAATCCCTTTACCTGGGTGGAGTTTAGTCCCAGCTCGGGGGTGACCCACTTCTAAGAATGATGAGAAGTGTGGTCTAAAGCTGAGAGGTTCATGGAAGGTCCGCATGCATTTGGTGATATTATTACCAAGATAAGTGTCAATTATGTCTTAAATTACATGCTACATTATTATTTCTGTGTTTATTTTTATGGGTTTTCTCGTGTGTGGTTTATACCTGTCTTTATATTTATGGGTATTACATGTCTATGTTGCATGTATATGTTTACTGTTATTTCCGTATGAATCTATGCATTTACAGAATGTATTTGTCTATTTTAAATTTTATATATAAAGTTCTACAAGAGTTTCTGTGTGTATATGTTTTAATTTGTATACAGTTGAAACATTTTATGTGGAATAGCCCAGTTGGATGTTGGGTATGCTACAACATGGTATTAGAGCATGAAATATTTTCGGTGGCATGACCCAGCCTGAGTGGCCGGGTATGTTACAAAATGGTATCAGAGCTTCAGTTTTCAACACTAAGCCTGGATGGGCCGAACAAGTTGAATTGAAGTGAAATTCCATAGAGAATGTGGCCAAATTTCAAGTTACAGAGCATCCATGGTCAAATTTAGAAGCAACGGCGTGGAATTGGCAAAAATCCCCAATTTATGTTATTAAATTCATGGGAAAATTGAGAAATTTGGCCAAGTGAGGAGATATTCTTGATTGAATATCTGTTCTACCAAATTCATACCTGTAATTGGTCAAATTTAAAGTTACAGGGAAGCCATGAAAGATGGAGTGAGATTAGTTGATTTAAAATTCTCAATTTGTGAATTGAGTTTGGGAAAAATTCATTCTAGAAATGTCAACCAATAGCAATTTGTTGTTGCAGAGGTTGAATTGGTGTTATCAGGCTGAAATTGAACAAATTTCATAGTTGTGGAATGTCTATGGTGGAAATTGGGAAAAAGTTAGGCAAAAGACCCAATTTCTGTAGCGGAATTCATCAGGAATTGATGTGCATAAAAATGAATGTGTGCAGGTAGGCACACTAAAAATGCATGATGCGTAGTGAAAATCTTGTGATATGTGGAAAAATATTGGTGAGCAGGTGCACGCGCTAAAATTTAGTGTTGCGCGGTGCAGAGTGGCATTGCGCGAAAAAATATTGGCATGCGGGTGTGCGTGCTAAAACTTGGCGTTGTGTGGTGCAAAGTGGCATTGCATGGAAAATATTGACGTCCAAGTGTGCGCACTTAATTTTGGCACTGCGCAATGTAGAGTGGTAATGCATGGAAAATTTTGGCGCACGGTGTGCGCACTAAATTTATCATTGCGCGGTGTGGATTGAGTGGTGCATACATAATATTGGTGCACGCAATGTGTGCACGCATAATAATTGGGCATGTGGTGTGTGCAGTATTGGCAGAGTGCATGCAATGTGGGTATATGTTGTCGTGCGAAAATTTAATTAAGGGTGCATGTGGAGTATTGGTGCAGTGTAGAGGCATACTAAATTTTGACATGTTAGAGCACATAGAGTGCAATGCACATGGAATATTAGTGTGCGACAAAAACATTATGCACAACATGTATTAGTGCATGAACCGAGATTGTGCACGGTAGATATTGGTGCACGACATAAAAGTAGTGCGCATCAGTTGTTGGCGCGACAGAGAAGTGATCCACATTGGTTATAGGTGCGCAGAGCATGTGCTACCTTATGGTGTTGTTGTGCATGCTAAATATGGGTGTACAGGTTCAAATTTGTGTGCAAAAAGTCGTTTGGTTGGTGCACAATGGTAGAAAACCAGTGAATTTATGCGACATTTTATACTGTTTGAATGTCATCTTTTTGTCGTGCGTTTTTGAGGCCCTAAACATTGTTTTTAGCTACTCAAAAACCCTAAGAACAAACTATGCACTCTATACCAAGGTACACTTTGTCTCTTCAGCTCAAATGAAAGAGCTCAGAGAGACATTTCTAATGGTGTAAATCGTTCGTCAAATGGAGCTTTTATGAGGAAGTTATAGGACAAATAGTGGAGGGTAAATTTTAAGACCCAACTAACTTCGAAGGGCCATAACTTTTTGCTTTGGAATCAGGTTGAGGCACAAGAGTAGTATATCGAAAGATATTGAACCATACATGTTATTCCTAGAGCTGAATTAAAATTTGGTCATGTTAAAAAAATTTAAGATGGAAAATAAGGTACATGTAGCATTTCAGACCAAAAATATTAATTGGCCTAGAACTTCAGCAGGTTGTAACTAGCAGCTTAGAACCCAAAAAGAGGTGAAAATTGGACAGGCTATCCAAAATATGTATATGAAGAAACCCAATTGAGTTCCTACTAAAATTCCAATGGAGTAGGTGCAAAAATGCATAATTACAGCGCAAATTTTGCACCAAGTTGAAGTGTGAATAGGAGGAATTAATGGACAATTTTCAAATGACCATAACTTTCTTATCAAGATTCAGAATTGAGCAAGGGAGAAGTCATTAGAAATTTATTGGATAGAGGAGTCTAATTATCCACCCATAAAATTGATTTGGGCAGTTAATTTTCACAAGAAATCAAAATAATTAATTATGGTGCATTATTAGAACAAAATTGTACATAATTTCATATATTTGTTAAATTATTTAGCCTAACAAATTTTGTAGGCTACACATTTTGGAAGAGTTAAAAACTTTTATTTCTTAAGAGGTGATAAGTTTGGAATTTATTTAAACATAAATAGAGGTGCTCAGGGAAAGAGTTTTATGACAAAATATTTCATAAGACTATCAAAATCCAAGACTACAAAATGTTAAGGTATGAATCTAGGTGCAGCCATAAAGTCTTGGGAAACCACTACAAGAAGTCCACTCGTGTTATTCAAGTACTCAATGGAATATGGGAAAAGGAATAGATCATGAAGTGAATGAATTAGTGAAATTACATTCACTCCCAAAAGAAACCAATATACAGATTAAGCAATGCATTGGAGTCAGATCTATTATAAAAAGGGATTGACTATCATAATGATAGTAATCGGGTAAAGAAAAAGGCTTACTGCATATATGGATAAAGAGTGCATAATATCTGGGGATTAGCTATGAAATTGTAGATTAATGCTTCCCTAATGGTTAGCAGAGTGCGTAGTGGAAGCATGGTATGAAGGGCATCAATATGGATTGATGGAAGGGGATTATGCAAGTCAGGTTGAAATCAGACTGGTCAAGATAGGAGAAAGTAATAGTCATCAAACAAATCCAAGTGTTGATATGATCAGATAAGGAAGGGATAAATCAAGTACATCAATAAGGAAATTGGTGTTAACTATCCAAGTTTACTCAGAAAACATGACTGGAAATATAATTGGGTCGTGTAGGAGTTGGATCTGAGGGATCCAAATAATAATGGAATGCTGAAAATTAATATCAGTCTAACAGTTTGTTTCAAGTACATGAACATCCTAGGATAATGGAAGAACAAATCATGAGGTAGATATCAAGCTAATGGGAATGCATGATAGCATTCTAGGAGGGAAAGAAACAATAGTAGAGTATTGTTCATGCATTCCAAAGGTATTGAAGATATTCCACAATAGCGTGGAGATGTCAAAGCCAAGAAAGACTTAAAAGTGAAATGAATCTATGTAGAGAGTCAGTAAGGAACCATGAAGAAGAAAATGGTTCTATGCATGGTTTTGAATGCAAAAGAGATGGTGCCTGAGAAGAATCCATCTCAAGTGGCATAGAGCCATGAGTGAAATTTCCATAGGGTGGAAGTATCACTTGAAATTATGATGGTAAATCAAAAGCAGTATTAAGTACTTTTAATTAATTTTATGCAGCTAGAGAAGGAGGCATATGTGCATCCTTACAGTATGCTAGAGATTGGTTATGCAAGAAAAGTTTGAGGCTAGTTTGAAAGGAGAAGAGAAGAGTGAAAGAAAAATCAAATACTAGAGTATCCAGTCAAGAAAGAGCTGAAGTAGTTCAATCTAAAAAGTAAATGGATGTTGAAGATCCAAAGTCTATAAGACAACATGATTGGAATTATAATTCATCCAAGTATGAGTTGGGATAGATGGATCCAAGAAATAAATAAAAGTTGAAGGTTAATATCAGTTTAGTATTTGGATGGAAAAGCAAAGGAAGCCAAGATTTATTTGGCTAGAAAGTGCTCATATCGTAAATAATCATGCACAGTGGTTACAATGAAGAGCACACGAAGATACGGGAATCCAAAAGAATTGAAGACTTATGGGATAAACAAGGAAAAGTGACACAGGGAGAAAGAAGTTGTTGCAATTACTATAGTAGCAAGTATGTTATGGATTGTTGGGAAAGACATAAAAAGAGAATTCTTGCATGTTTGCAAGTGTTGTTGATAATGTTGTTGCATATGGAAGGAAGAAACAGAAAGTTGGAATGTTGATTATAGGACTAATTAAGAAGCATGATCGCTTCTATTGTCATCAACTAATAAAGTAGCATTAAATTCATTTAATGGAAGCCATGCAAGTAAGTATTTCTCTTTTGAAATTATGTTGCATAATTGCCAAAGGGAAATTCAAGTAAGAATTTCCCCAAATTGAATTTTTATAATACGCAGTATGGTATTGTTTAAGTGAATTAATAGGAATAATTCACCACTAGGTGTGGTAAAGGATAGAGGCTTGTTATAATTATCAAATCTTTTTAGCTTTCGAATGCACACACTGACATAGTATCATGTCATGTTAATTTGGTTATGAGGTAATAACCAAAGAAATAAAATATGAGAACTTGTTATAGGAATGATGCTAGGAAATATAGTCATGTATGAGACCAAGACATGGTTGGATATGGAAAGGTATGGATATAGAAAGTCTATGTATCACACAAATAACCGATGAGCTTCCTACCTTTAAATAAAACTTGGATTGCAACCTTTTTTATAACACTAATGAACACCACAGAATTGTATTCTTGGTGTAGTGTTCGGGTCGAAAAGGAATGCATCCAAGTAATTGTGAAGACAATGGTAAGTGTGTGGAGAATGTGTCAAACATTGGCCAGATTTCCAATTTATGAATGGTGAGATACATGACTTAGATAAAGATCATTCTGAAAATCAATGCAAAGGTGCATTGAATAGATATGCATTGAGAGTTGCACTCATGCCTAGTAAGTGGCAGAGTTGCACTCATACATGATAGAATGGTATACTTAAATGCATTTGTTGAATGTGTTTTGTGAGTGCATGTATATATGTTTTCGAATGGAAATAATTACACTAATGACTGAAATGTTGTTAACTCATGGAGTTGAGAAAATTTTAGGAGTTGTTAAACATTGAAATAGGAAAGTTGCAATTCAGGTAGTCACAGGAATTGTGACTACATTAAAAAAATTATTCTGAAATTTAAGTAATGAACTTACTGATATTTATTGTGAACATGCTTATGCATAGAATGATAATTCATTATTTATTTTAATAAAAAAATTTGGTTTTTGTGATTGGATTTCTAGGTGTAGGAAATTCTAAAATCACTTTATAAGTTCTTGTTCATATTGCAAATAAAATATGATGTACATGAAATACTGACAATTTGTTGACTGAATGCAAGATAGAAGCATTGCAGGAAAAAAATGATATTCGGCATGGTGCTTGCTGAAATCCAAAAGGAAGATTGCATCCTATTATTGCAACAACAATGAAAAATTATGAAATAGAATTTCATATTTTGGGAAAAGTTGAATTCCTTATGAAATTAATTTGATTTCTAAAATGGAATTTTTGTAATGTTCTCTCATGATAACTGCATGTGTGTGATGTAGATGAGATAATATTGATTAAAGTTGGAATGTTTGGAAAGAACAACTATTGTTGAGGACACTAAATCCCTATAATTGTAGAACCTTCGTGGGGTTTTGGTAATGGGTTAGCGCTCTCCTTGTGTGTGAAAGCCTTGGCAAGATGGATCGTTGAAGGACTGTGTACCAGTGAAGGGATTATTGATCCTAGAAGGGTGAGTGAAATAAGGAGGAGGAAACCCAAGGATGCTTATGGAATGGTAGCTTCCATAAGGAGGGCATGTCAAATGGAACAGTGAGCTAAATTATTCCCGGAAGAAGCTCTATGGAATAGAGAAATTGACTTCTAGTTGCAGTATGAATACTAGAATTGGTGCTCGAAATTAGAGCACCATATGGATAACAAGCTTCCAATAGCTAAAGATTGGATATTTTTAAAGAATTTAAATGGTACATCATATATAATTCACTGAGGAAAATGCATAAATAAGGGGAGGGGATTGTAATATCCTTAGGTTGAACCCAAAATTGTAAATGTAAATGTAAAAATGATTATAATTTGGTGAGTTGTTGATATAATTTTGCATGCATCTTCCATGGTATAGTGCGCACATGTATTGTGAACTAAAACGATGAAGTGTGCACATTCCAGGATACTGCGTGCATCAAACTTAAGTGCATGTGATTTTGAGGCCAGGGAGCCTTTGTGTATATGTTGCATTTTATAGGTTGGTGAGCCAGTTATTATAATCTAAGAGGATTATGTGTTGAATTAGGACAGAGAGCCTAGATGCTAAAGGTCAGCGAGCCTATTTATGTAATTATGCATATCATTAATATATAATACATCGTTGCATGTAGACCGACCATGATAAAAGAGTATGGGGGACTAAAATCCACTAGTTAGGGAAAGGGGGGAATAAAAGTTAGGGATAAGGGGCTAAGTTAGGGAGATTAAGCCAAAAAGGGAATATTATATTAATATTCCTTAAAGTATAAAGTATGGATAATTATTTTATCCTAAGTTCTAAGGATGGGTACAAGTGGACCAAAGTAGCTCTCAACATGAAAAGTGTCAAGTTAGGAACATGCATACATATAGCTTGGGCTTAGTTCATTTTTAGAGTCATTAATCATTCATCCATTCATTAATTCTATCATCATTCACCCACTCATGGAGTTGTCCTCTGTACCATTTTGTTACTATCATTGTACCTATATCCGTACATGTACCTGTATTTGTACCTAGTTATCTTGGGAGCTAGACTGAAGAGGCGGGTTGTCAGGCCCATGGGATACTGAAGAGGCGGGTTGTCAAGCTCGTGATAAATTTCTCTCTAGGTGAGAGAATTGATGGGAATTGATTTCCTGAAGGTGCCAAACTGCAGCTACAGGGCTCTGATACTTCCTGTCTAGCCTATTGCTGAAGCCCGGAAGGGAACTGGGGCAGCCAAGGGACTCTTGAGTAGAGAAGGGGCACACTTCCTGGGGTGCGATAGGCATGTGGGGAATGAGGTATTGTAGGATGTTAGTTTGAGTTGGCACATGTGACAGAGTCTTTCTTGTTTTATGAGATACATCATCCTAGTTAGGAATCCCTTTACACGGGTGGAGTTTAGTCCCAGCTCGGGGTGACCCACTGCTGAGAGTCATGAGCAGTGTGGTAGAAGTATGGGAGGTTCGTAGAAGTTCTGCACGCAGTTGGTGATAATCTTACCAAGATAAGTGTCAATTGTGTGTTAAATTGCATGCTCCACTATTATTTATGTGTTTATTTTTATGGTTTTTTCCCGTGTGTGGTTTATACCTGTCTTTATATTTATGGGTATTGCCTATCTATGTTGCATGTATATGTTTACTGTTATTTTTGTATGAATCCGTGCATTTACAAAATGTATTTTTTTTGTTTTAAGTTTTATATATAAAGTTCTGCAAGAGTTTCTATGTGCATATGTTTTAATTTGTATACAGCCGGAACATTTTATGTGGCATAGCCCAGTTGGATGTTGGGTATGTTACAACATGGTATCAGAGCATGAAATCTTTTCAGTGGAATGACCTGGCCTGGGTGGCCGGGTATGTAACATCTGATACCACTTGTAGGGTACCAGATATGTTATAATAAGCAAAAATAGGTATATTACAACAAATGCTAGTGGAACAACAAAATATAGAGAATAAGAACACCAACAATGATACCTTTACTGAAAGAAATCCAATTTCACTTTCATCTTCGAGGGGAAAACTCTAGTAGAGGAACTCTATTAAAATAATTCTCAAGACTAGACTTTCTCATGATTTATACTCTTATTTATACTAATTCTATCTTATAAAGAACATTCTAAAGGAAGATCTTTCTAGAAGCGGAATCTTCTATTAAGTCTTCTTAAATTAGACTTGTTCACATTATTAAGTATGACTTATTAACTAATGTTTCCCTTTATTACATGGAAAATATATTATTCTACCTACATGAGGGGTTAGGGAGGTTAGGTCCCTAACAAAATATGAAACTACTTAATCATGTGCAGAATCATATCCAAGGTTCCATGACCAAAGTTTGGTACATAAATAAGAAAGAGAGGGTCCATGTGGGGCAAAGTAGGTGTGCTAAACCATGGTTGTGACAACCCTTACAAAGAAAATCACCTTTTATATAGAAAAAGAATAAGTGAATGTTTAGTTCCCCATAAATCATGTATCCTAGTAGATCCACCTCAAAATTATTGCATAGCTACCCAATACATAAATGATTGACTTAAAGAGAGTTACCACCTCTAAGGGATAGTCAATCGAAGCAATAAAACCAAGCACCCTAAGAATGGGGATTACAGGGACATGCCATGACCATCCACCTAAAGGGATCTGGGAAACCACTACATCAAATCATCCCATCATTTCCATATACAAATAAATCATCACACTTTGGGCTAATCGAAGTGGTCACATCTCATGAAAAAATGTAGGGTACACTGAAAAGGATCTAGGGTGTAACGGGCATAAAAAAGGAAAGTCTTCCCCAAAATTGGACCAAGGCTTCCTACCACATCATCAAGTACATATCCTATGAATGGATAATGAGTATGGTCTATGCATACCATTTCATACTCCATCAATTGAGGAATATATCTCACTAAAAACCAGAGGAGAGCCTCAACATACCCTATTTATTTCTATTGTCCTTGAGAAAATGAGCACAAAGGTAAAGGGAGGAAATAAGGACACACTAGAACATCATTGTCTCATCAAATTGATAGGTTTTTAGGCCTTGGTAAATATGATATATAAATTCCCCTATGAATATTTTGTAGAAATAAATAAGCATAACTTCTTGGAGGCACAAGAGGCCATGAGGGAACAGAGCCCTAAAGAAGAAGAATGGGAAGAGGTAAAGAATGTGAAGAGGTAAGGAATACAAAGAAGGCCAGGAAGCCAAGATCCTTTAAGAAAAAGAGAAAGAAGAAGAAGGTAAATATGGAGGTTTCAAATAAAGAGGTGGATAACACCTTGATAAATCTAAGGACACCACCAATAATCCCCTTAAAGTTAAAATAAAAATATCTCACTCAACAGAGGAGAAGGAAATTCTACAAGAAGAAAATGGTCTCAACACAAAGCACTCCTAAAATGGTAGCACCCATGTCTACCCCAATAAAAATTGAGGACTTATCAATTCCTACAAAGGATCCTAATGCAAGAACATCGTTATCAAATCAAGAAAGGTGAAGGTGGAAGCGAAGTCGACACCTTAGCACATTGAAAGAACCAAAGCAAACTCTTAACCAACTTGGTAGTGGTTTGGAAATTTTGAATTTCATGTTAATTAAATTTTTGTATGTAAAGTCGGGCCATCGTTCGAAATGATGGATAGAATGTAAATCCTTACACGACTGTAAAATATTACAGGTGTAGGATATTTTCCCTAATTAGTCATTAGGTTGAATTTAATTAAGTGAGTAGGTAATTAACTGTTGGAGTAGAAGGTGTTAGAACTTAGATAAGATAGAGAGGAGCCGAGAAGCGGTCTCGGTTAGACAAGTTTTCGTTGTATTGCTTGTAAAAGGATGATACCTGTAATTACTGGTTTCTTTTCAATAAGTGAATAGAACAGAGGAAATTTATCCAATGGTACTGTGATGATACTTTTTCATAGTTTCATTGTTATGATGAGTTTGTGAATGTATGAATTTCATGGTGAATGAATAATTGAATAAGTCTCTAAGTATTTCTCTTATGTAAGTTATGCAAGTAGTGCATACCGAATGGAAGGAGTGTGTGTGAGAGAGTACTTTTCGACTTGAATCTCAGAAGAGATAGCGTGGGGATTTTGTATGCAGAGTGTGCATATTAAGCACAAGGAGTGCGCATAGAGGTGAACTTATTCTAAGTTCAAAAGATTAGAAGTTCAAGCACAGAGTGTGCCAGGAGGGCATCAGAAAGTCTTTTGAAAGACGCATAAGGGTTGAATCCCTTGGAGACTAAGTAAGTTAAAATCTCAGGGAGGAATAGCGCAAGTTTTCACACAGGAGCGTAAGTGTGCGCCAAGGTGAATTCAAATTTCATTGACAAAATATCAAGATGGAAAACACTGTTGAGACCTTCGAAACAATTGAAATCTTTCAAGTCAAGAAAGAATTCAATCTCAAAAGGTTTTATGCCAAGTTATTTGGCAAGGATCTATTGAGAACTTGGACAGATGGTAGAGACTCTTGGAGGGATAAGCGTCAATAGTCATGTGTCATTGGATATAGTAAATTTGTAAGGAGGATAAGGATGAGAATCAATCAACACTTGAAAGATCAGGAGAGATAGAGAGTCATCGATCTAGGAGAATATAGAACCGTTGATTTTTTTTGTGGGAAGGAGACCTCGGGAAATTGGGAATCAGGAATTTGGAGAATGGAGGAGACTAATTACCAAAGTCGTGAAACATGAATTCTTGATTCGGGAGAAAGGATCTGGACCATTGAGTCATGGGAAATCTTAGACCGTTGATCAGAGGTGATTGAAGTCGATAGTTTGGACTTCGGAAGAGGGGAGGAGAGCCAATTCGTGAGTTTGTGAATTGTGAAGTCCCGTAGCGCTCGGAAGAGTGGCCCAGGTCATAGAGCAAGGTCATATTGACGAAGAATATGAGAAGGAGTTAGTGCTCGCTAGACCCCTAATTTGGAGTTCAGGATTTCGGAAGGCGGAGAGTCGGGTTGACTCATATACAATTACCTGACATGTGAAGTCATGAAGCGCCTTTTGGTTAAGTGTGTGGTCACAATCAGTGGTCACGTGGAGAAGGCTTGTGCCCAGTGTTAATTCACGTAGGAGGAGTTTTATAAAGACCTGTGGATTATTTCTCAGAGGTTGTAGCAGGGAATCCAAGAGTTGTTTCATCTCAATATTGTGAACGATCTTAGACCAGGAAGTCGCACAGCCCTTGGAGAGAAGGGGGGCCTGCATCAAGTGGTATCAGAGCCTGAAAAAAACTTGGAGGTGTACTTAGTGTATAGGAACAGTTGAAGTGATGTCGCCGAGGGTACATACAGGACCACCTATAGAAAATAGTGTTGTAGGAAGAGAAATGAGAGAGATTCAAGCAAGGTTGTAAGCAATGGAAGTAATGCAAATAAGAACACTTGTCGTTGAAGACATTAGTGATGTAGAAAGCGAAGAAATATAAGTTGAAGAAGTTGCAGGGGAAGATGTGGTTGAAGAACGCTTCTTGAAATCTGTTGTGAAGTTGGGAGCTATAGAAAATATAGACGTCCCAATCTATGAAGGTAACTTGGATGCTAAAGATATATTTGATTGGATAAGGTCCATGGACAAGTATTTCGACTATGAAGATGTTGATGAAGGAAGGAAGGTGAGACATGTTGTCACTAGATTAAAGGGACATGCAACACTGTGGTGGGATGAACTGCGGGCAAAGAGGAGGAGTAAAGGCAAATAGAAGATAAAGAATTGGGATAGGATGGTAGACAAACTGAAGGATAAATTCATACCTAAGGATTACTAGATAAATATGTTCAGAAAGTTGCAGAACCTGAGACAGAGGGGTATGATAGTGAAAGAGTATACAAAATACTTTTATAGACTGAATATTAGGACTGGACAAAGGGAGAAGGATGATGAAAAAGTTTCCAGGTATATAAATGGCTTGAGGTATGAAATTAAGGATGATATTAGCATGATGATTGTGAGGACAGTGGAATATGCTTATCAGATTGCACTGAAGGCAGAAGAAAAGTTGGCCAGAAACTAGAGTCAGCAAAATAGAAGCAGAGGCTCCAATAGAGGTAAGGGAATTTTCTATGATAAGGCACCAAAAACCAAGGATGAGATTAAGAAATCATATGGTCACTTTGAAAGAGGAGGAAGTTCCCGAAGAAGACCGTTTGGTGGGAGAATTTCTTTTCCTCAAGGAAGAGGAAGAGGTAGAGGAGTTGGAGTTAAATGTTATGCATGTGGAAAGACATGACACATGTATTGGGAATGCCTCGAGAGTAAGAAAGAAGGAGGAGGATAATCACACATTTCTAAATTCCAGAAGAATGTGGAAGCAGAAGAAGCAGAAGGAGGACATAACCTTATGATGAGGAAATTTCTTCTAAAGCCATAGAAGGAAATATAAGGCTCATTTCAGCGAACGAGGTTCTTCAGGACTGCTTGTAAAACAAAGGACAAAGTTTTCAAAATGATTATAGACAGTGGGAGCACTGATAATTTAGTATCTACAGAAATGGTGGAGAAACTGGAGCTTGATACAAATGCACACCCAATTCCATATAAAGTTTAGTGGTTGTAGAAAGGACATCAAGTAATGGCAAGTCAACAATGAAAAGTTGAATTTAAAATAGGAGGTTATAAAGATGAGATTTTGTGTGATGTAATTCCTATGGATGTTTGTCATATTTTGTTGGTAATACCATGGAAGTTTGATAGGAATTCCATTCATGATGGGACGAAGAATACTTATACTCTAGAAAAAAATGGTAGAACCCACATGTTACTGCCAATAGAAGAGAAGAAATAAAAGGAAGAAGCCAGCACAAGAATACTTCTCATGAGTGGGAAGGAACTCTTGAAGGAGATCAAGAAAGATCAAGAAATTCAATTTGTTGTAGTGAGGAAGATGAGATTTATCCTTACAAATACTTCCATGAATGATTTATCTGAAGAAATCCAAGAATTGTTAGAGAATTTTGCTAACATAGTAGTGGATGAGTTGCCTCACTCATTACCACCCATTAGGAGTATTAGCCACCATATTGACTTGATCCCAGGAGCTAGTTTACAAAATAAAGTAGCGTATAGGCTGACACCTCGAGAGAATGAAGAAGTTAAGAATCAATTTCAGGAGTGGTTGGATAAAGGTTTAGTCAGGGAAAGTCTAAGCCCATGTGTAGTGCCAACTATATTGAGTCCAAAGAAAGATGGGGGATGGAAAATGTGTACAGATTCCAGAGCCATCAACAAGATAACCATCAGTTATAGATTTCCTTTACCCAAGATGGATGATTTGATGGATTGTTTGAGTGGAGCAAGCTATTTTTAAGAAATAGACTTGAAGAGTGGATATCATCAGATAAGAATGAGAGAAGGAGATGAATGAAAACAACATTAAAAACAAATGAAGGTTTGTTTGAATGGCTAGTCATGCCATTTGGATTGGCAAATGCTCCAAGCACATTTATGAGGTTGATGAATGAAGTACTGAAGGACTTCATAGGTAAATTTGTTATTTTATATCTGGATGATATATTAGTTTTCAGCAAAACAGAGGAAGAACATTTAAAGCATTTGACATTAGTGATGAGGAGATTGCAGCAAGAAAAGTTATTTTATGAAGACAGAGCTCATATATTTGTGGTTTGTGATCTCTTTGAATGAATTGAAGATGGAACCAGAGAAGGTGAGAGAAATCAAAGAATGGTCGTCACCAAGAATCATATTTGAGGTGAGAAGTTTCCATGGGTTAGCAATCTTTTATAGAAAGTTTATGAGAAATTTTAGTGGTATATGTGCACCCATGATGGACACTGTTAAGAAGAAACAAAAATATTTTAATTGGATAGAGGAGGCTTAGAAAATCTTCAAAGTGTTGAAAAAGAAGATAGCAGAACAACCAATTTTGGTTTTACCCAATTTTGGAAAAACATTTCAGGTAAGATGTGATGCAAGTGGAATAGCTAGTGGAGTAGTTTTGAGTCAAGATAATAGGCCAGTTGCTTATTTTAGTGAAAAGTTGAATGATGCTAAGGAGAAATATTCTACATATGACAAGGATTTTTATGCAGTGATTCAAGCTTTGAATAAATGGAGACATTGTTTAATTCCAAAAGAGTTTGTCTTGTATAGTGATAATCAAGCTTTGCAATTTATTACTAGGCAAGAGAAGTTGAATTAGAGGCATGCTAAGTGGGTAGAATTCATGCAGAATTTTACTTTTGTCATTAAAAGTATTTCTGGAAGTGATAATAAAGTTGCAAATGCTTTGACAAGGAGAAGTTTGGTTGTACAAGAATTCCAAGTGAAGACCTTAGGATCTGAGCACCTTAAGGAAATGTATCAGGAAGATCCAAATTTTAAGGAGGATTACGAAGCATATGAAAATCATTTGTTGAGGGATAGCAACTGATGGGTAGAATATTTGATCCAGGATGGATTTTTGTTTAAAGGAAGCCAATTGTGCATACCAATATGCTCAATGAGAGATAATTTGTTGAAAGAAAAACATACTGGAGGTTTAGCCGAACATTTTGGTCATGAAAAAACATTTGCACAACTGAATAGTTTGTATTATTGGCCAGATATGAGGGGAAATGTGAAGAAATTTGTAGATCGATTTAAGATTTTTCAACATGCAAAATGAAAGAGACAAAAAACTGGTTTCTATCGACCATTGCCTATTCCAGAAATGCCTTGGGATGCGATTATTATGGATTTTGTATTGAGATTACCTATAACCCAGAAGGGAAGTGATTCCATATTTGTTGTGGTCGATAGATTTTCTAAGATGGCACATTTCATACCATGCTACAATACAAATGATGCTACACACATAGACAATGTGTTTTTCAGAGAAGTTGTGAGATTACATGGATTGCTCAAAAGTATAGTCTCACATAGGGACACTAAGTTTGTAGGACACTTTTGGAGGACTCTATGGAAGAGCCTGGGAACTAATTTATCTTTTAGTTCAGCATATCACCCTCAGACAGATGGGCAGAATTAAGTGGTGAACAAGAGTCTGGGAAATTTGTTAAGGAGTTTAGTCACTGAACAAGGTCATCAGTGGGATCAGATTCTGGCACAGGCAGAATTTGCATTTAACAATTCAGTTAATAGAAGCACTAGAAAAATTCCATTTGAGATAGTATATGGAAGACAACCAAGAGGAATTGCAGAATTGAGAGAGTTGAAACAACATGAATTCAAGATCATTGGAGAAGAAGATTTTGCTACATAAATGCAAAGACTTCATGATCAAGTTAGGAGGCAGATACAGGATAGTAATCAAAAGTATAAGGATAGAGTTGATCAGAAAAGAAGGGAAGTTCAATTTGAAGTGGAAGATGAAATTTTAGCTCATTTGAGAAAGGAGAGGTTTCCCAGAGGAACATATAATAAGTTTAATATGAAGAATATAGGACCATGCAAGATCCTTATAAAATTTGCAGCAAATGCTTATGAGATAGAGTTGTCGGACAATGTTGGAATATCACCAATATTCAACGTTGAATATTTGTATCCTTATAACAAAAATGAAACAAGAGAATTGGATGATCAGGAAGGGAGTCAATGGGAAGAACATATGCCCACAGTAGAAAAACCTCAGATGGAGAAAATATGAGAACAGAGAGTTGGAAGGAAAACTAGAAGAAAGATGCATCATGAATATTTGGTAAAGTGGAAGAATCACCCTGTGGAAGATTCAAGTTGGGTAACTGAACCTGATATTTTGAAGCATGGAAAGACAATGCGAGAGCTCATGGACAAGATTCCATGAATATTTTGGTGAAAGGAGTATGATGCAGGAGCATTTCTATCAAATCAAGAAAAGAGAAGGTGGAAGCGAATTCGACACCTTAGCACATTGAAAGAACCAAAGTCGACTCTCAACCAACTTGGTAGTGGTGTGGAGATTTTGAATTTCACATTAATTAAATTAGTGTATGTAAAGTCAGGCCACCATTCGAAATGACGGATCGAATGTAAATCCTTACACGACTGTAAAATATTACAGGTGTAGGATATCTTCCCTGATTAGTCATTAGGTTACATTTAATTAAGTGAGTAGGTAACCACTAGAGTAGATGGTGATAGAACTTAGATAAGATAGAGAGGAGCTGAGAAGCGGTCTCGGTTAGACAATTTTTCATTGTATTTCTTGTAAAAGGACGATACCTGTAATTACTATTTTTTTTTCAAAAAATGAATATAACAGAGGAAATTTATCCAATGGTACTGTGTTGATACTTTTTCATAGTTTCATTGTTATGAGGAGTTTATGAATGTGTGAAGTTCATGGAGAATGAGTAATTGAATAAGTCTCCAAGTATTTCTCTTCTATAAGTTATGCAAGGAGTGCATATCGAACAGAAGGAGTGCGTGTGAGAGAGTCTTTTTTGACTCGAAGCTCAGAAGAGATAGTGTGGGGATTTTGTATGCAGAGTCTGCATATTAAGCGCAAGGAGTGCGCATAGAGGAGAACTTATTCTAAGTTCAAAAGATTAGAAGGTTGAGCACAAAGTGTGCCAAGAGGGCATCAGAAAGTCTTTTGAAATATGCAGAAGGGTTGAATCCCTTGGATACTGAGTAAGTTAAAATCTCAGGGAGGAATAGCGCAAGTTTTCATGTAGGAGCGTAAGTGTGCGCCAAGGTGAAGTCAAATTTCATTGACAAAAACTCAAGTGGGAAAACACCGTTGATACCTTCGAAACAATTGAAATCTTTCAAGTCAGGAAAGAATTCAATCTCAGAAGGGTTGATGCCAAGTTATTTGCAAGGATATATTGAGAACTTGGATGGACGGTAGAGACTCTTGGAGGGAGAAGCATCGATAGTCGTGTGTCATTGGATCGAGTAAGCATGTAAGGAGGATAAGGGTGAGAATCAGTCAACACTTGAAATATCAGGAGAGATAGAGAATCGTCGATCTAGAGAATATTGAACCGTTGATTTCTTTCGTGGGAAGGAGACCTCGAGAAATCAGGAATTGGGAATCTAGAGAACAAAGGAGACTAATTAGAAAATTCATGAAACATGAAGTCCCGATTCACGAGAAAGGATTTGGACCGTTGAGTCATGGGAAATCTCAAACCATTGATCATAGGTGATTGAAGTCGAGAGTTCAGACTTTGGAAGAGGGGAGGAGAGACAATTTGTGATTTCACGAATTGTGAAGTCCCGTAGCACTCGAAAGAGTGGCCCTAGGTCACAGTGAAAGGTCATATTGATGAAGAATAGGAAAAGGAGCTAGCGCTCGCTAGACCCCTAATTTGGAGTTCGAGAGTTCAGAAGGCAGAGAGTCAGGTTGACTCATATACAATTACCCAACATGCTAAGTGACAAAGCACCTTTTGGTTAAGTGTGTGGTCACAGCCAGTGGTCACGTGGAGAATTCTTGCACCCAATGTTAAATTAGGCAAGAGGATTTTTATAAAGACCTGTGGATTGTTTCTCGGAGGTTCCAGCAGGGAATCGAAGAGATGTTTCATCTCAGTATTGTGAACGATCCTAGACCAGGAGGTCGCACATCCCTTGGAGAGAAGGGGGATCTGCATCAGATCCATAGGGGAAAGTTTAAACACCTTGGGGGGGAAGTAAAATACCATGGGAAAAGGATAAATCACCACAAAAGGAGAAAACTCCAGGGAAGGAGAATTCGCCACAAAGAGAGGGAACATAAAGAGAAAGGACACCGACATGAACCCTT
The DNA here is from genome assembly GCA_009831015.1 of Picea engelmannii. Taxonomy (NCBI): domain Eukaryota; kingdom Viridiplantae; phylum Streptophyta; class Pinopsida; order Pinales; family Pinaceae; genus Picea; species Picea engelmannii. Next base: position 554,541 of record ML777089.1, read on the forward strand.
ATAAATTATACTTTGGTAGAATTAGAGAAGGAAAATGAAAAAGCCCTCCAATGGAAAAGGATGGTAGAAGGAAGTAGGAGAAAGAAAAAAGAAGGAAATGTAGAGTATTTGGAGCAGCAGATCCAACACCTACAAGAAAAAATACAAATCATGAAGATGTGGGAAACACAATGCAGCAAGAAATTGATGATTGAAAACAAAACATTGAGGAAAGAGATAGAATAAGCCAAAACGGAGTTGGATGACAAGAATCATAGGATTGAATTCATGAGGAAATCCCTAGAAAGAATCGATCAACTCTCTCAAGAAATGTTAAATTGTAGGCAACCATCCTAAGTGTACACATTGATCCTGAAGGAACAATGGTACAAATTCTAAATATCAAATTTTGCATAGCAATCTCATACCTCCATTGAGACTCCTAAAGCATTTGTGAAAATATACGAAGACCACAACATAGAAGAGAAATTTAGGTTGTGTGAGTTTTACTTGCATAACCTTATTTTCTCTCACCCCTACAAATGGATTCCCAATCCATATGTAGGGGATGTACAAATCATGGATTTTTCCTCTTGGTTAAGGAACGAGGATCTCAGGGTAGTTGAGATGAAAAGGGTATAAGGATGAAGAACTCCACAAACCCCCTTGGATCAGGGTTGAAGTTCCCATACCGAGTATGTCTTGGCCATCCATGACACTCTTTATTTAGACCAATATGTGGCCCCAATTTGAGAGGAAAAACAAGTAGAGGGTATGGCACATATTGAAGATACTTTGAGGATTCTAGGAGAAGAAGTAGCACATGAATTCCATAGGAGGTGGCAGTCCCTACCTCATGATCTCCACATAATGGAATCACACTCTCCCACTACTATGCAGCTTGCATTCCTTAGAACCCCCTAATATAAAGAAATGATGAGGAGGATAAAATTAAAGTAGATTGGATTAAAATTTAATTCCCCCCTCTCCTGCTACAACCCTTACTACTATCTTATTTAAACAAATACAATGAAAGGAAATAATGGGAAAAGGTCAAAAATACTAAGGGGAACTATGAACAAGGAGCTAACACTAGTTATACATCATGGGATATCATACATAGGTGTAGAGAGGAATAGAAGTAGTAGCATAGAGAGAACATCTCATCCTTTTTGTTACATAGGGATATGTAAAACCTTCATCTAGGGGGTAATGATGGGACTCTACAATGTCTGTCAAAATTCCCATCAATTATACACTTGTTTACTACTTTTGTATCTAAAGACTCACCTTTTTTACCATGCTTAATATAAATTGTGGTTATTTGAATATTACTTAATGAATGATTTGATTTTGTGATGTGATGATTGATGCTAATGTTTATGATTAGTTTTATCACAATATTGTGTATATATCCTAACCTTACAACTTGAGCCAGACATGGAAGGTTGGAGGTCCCAGCACTTGGATAAAAACAAGGGATAGTGTTCCCTCACCTACCAACAGTTCACTACCAGATATTAAAAACTCACTTTAGTACAACCTCCTCAAACTCAAACTTTAGGGATCAAGAAGACAACTAATAAAGGATGAGGATTATTATTGAGGGAATATTAGGGAGAAAAGCCCCGGAAATCCTCCTTGATTGAAGTATAATTCAAGATTCCTAGGATTATAAATAAAACTCAAGGACTAGCCTTAAGGGAGGTCAACTTTTTATGGAGGATTGAAGTAATTCATTTTGTCATTTGTTAAAATAACTTGGGACTTTGGAGAGTTTCTACATTAATGTACTTTCTTTGATTAATCAATAAAGATGTTCTCTGCCCCCGGGGGGGCAACTCAATTGGCAAGTTCCGTGAAAATGAAGTTCCATGAGGTTTCGAGTTCAAATTCCCCCGACTTACAATGTGTGTCGCGTAAGGGGACTCGTGGGCATACCTGGAGGTTATAGTGGTAGCAGTTGGATAACATGGCCACGTGTAACACGAGCACGTGCCCAACTAGTTGTTGATTCCTCCAGACATAAATAAATAAATAAATAAAAATAAACAAAGATGTTCTCTTTTCCAACTTATTAGTCTTTTCAAGGTTCCTTGTGTTGCTTGGGTAGGGCCCACTCAAGAAGGATCAAGGACCCTTCAGTAAAAAAAATTCATGTGTTTATGTTTTAACTTACTCTTTTAATTGTTTCAAGTAGTTAGCATGCTAAGAACATCATTCTTTTCATTAATTCAATTTGTATCTATTTCGTGTAGATGTTGTTACAGATTTGTAGTAACTCATTGGGGTTATTTCTTCGGGATTAGAATTTCATTTCCACACAATCATATCAAATGTTGATTATTTAATTACTTTTAGAAAAAATTAATAAGATATGTGAACCCTTTTAACCCTTCATGTAGACATTCTTGTAGGACTGTTATAGTTCTTGTAGGATTGTAAAAAGTCACTATAGAACAACATAGATTAGTTTTTCTTGCATATTTTCCACTTAGTGATTAATAATTCTTAATGTCAAATTGATGGTATCAGGATATGGTATTTTATGATGGGTTAGGAGATTAGGTAGGAATTGAATCTTTCTATAATTAGCATACTTTCCACTCAGAAAAATCTTTTTGTTTTCTAGTTTAATTCTCTTTAGTTTTCCTTATGCAATGATTCACTAGAAATGTTTTTTTTCCACCTTACAATAGATTATAGATAAATGCTCATTCATTTTCCATCATTCTTGATTTAGTTCAATTTCAGTGTTGGTTTTCTTTCTTAATGATTTATTTTCCCTTATCAAATACTTAGAGTAAGACCTAGGATATCACAACCCTAACCAATATAAAGGTGCATTATGCATATATATTGCATGTACCTCCAAATTTTGTATGAACCCTAGGTTGATAATTAAAGTATCAAGCTAAGGAAAGGACAACATTCTTGCTACTATTCCAAGTCCCACCAAATAGGACTATATAAAGAAGTAGAATAAATGTAATGAGATTTGTTGTGAAGTTATTTGTAATTGGAGCTCTACTCAATTAGAGGTTTCCCCCTCAAAGAGGAAAGTGAAAAAATTTTCCATTAGTAAAGGTATAAGATTTTTGGTGATATTATGGTTCTTTATTTAGATATTGTGGTTGTAATATTCCTTTTCTACAGTAAATATAGGTCAAATAGTTCTTTTATTTGCATCTTTCAATTTACTAATAAAGAACACCATAAGTGGTATCAAATCACTTATGTGGGCACATGTTTGAGAACATGATTTTTTTAGGCTAGAGATGTGCTCTAGAATCTATAAATAACACAATGATCTATCATTCACAAGTAAAACTACAGTAGGGTAAGCATACCTATAGGAGATACAAGAGGTTTCACCTTGTTGTACACCCTTGTAACCCCTATTGGTACCCCTATTAGTAGCACCATACAAACAACACCTGTATATAGAATTTCACTTCCAAGTACCCTTGGGTATATTGGAATTCCCCTGGGTTTCCTAAAACTAGATTTAGATAAGCCGATCAACGGTGTTTCTGTTATAGTGGCATCGAGAAAAAAACTTGGGAATACTCTCTCATACCTAAGTAATTGGGTAGTATGGCTAAGGGTGAAGTAGAGAATCCTTAGTTAGATCCCTGAGAAATTGGGTTGAGTACTACTATTGGACCCCGCACATATATTAGAGATCTATAGAACCTGGTTCTCCCTCATCATCAAGACCCTTGAAACCCTATTCCTTGTTTTTATTCTAGGAACATTTTAAACCGAACGCTCATGATTTGGGTTGCATGACCAAGATTAAACAATATGGTATAGTTGAAGAGTTCATCACCATTTTTTAGCAACTCACTCTCTACACAGAAGGAATGTCAGATATCTTCTTTAGGTAATTCTTTAGTAGTGGCCTAAAGGAAGAGATATATGCCTAAGTCTTAATGTATCACCATACCACTTGGATAGAATCCTTTAAAATATCCATGGAATCCTAAAATGTGGTGAAAAAAAAAAAAATCCCCCATCCTCATCCCACCAACCCCTCTCCTTCCTCTCCTCTCAAGATTCACAAGTTAGATCATGCCAAAATGGTGGAGTGCCAACTTAAAAGTCTTTGCTACAATTGTGATGAGGGAATTATTTATTCCCCATCCCCATCCCACCAACCCCACTCCTTCCTCTCCTCCTCTTAATATCCACAAGTTAGATCATGCTCAAATGATGGAGTGCCAACTTAAAAGTCTCCTACAATTGTGATGAGAAATATTTTCTTGGGAATAAATGTAACGAAAAAAAACTCTTTATGGACATTTCATAAGACATTTTAGAGGAAAAAACCGAAGTTATACCTGAAGAACCTCTTCCTCTACCAATTGAAGACAGTCCTCTATCTAATCAATTGAATGTGAAACCCCACGAATCCCTTCATGCCTTGACTAGTATTCCAGCTCCCCCAAACCTCAAATTAGTTAGCTACATCAAACATCATAAAGTCATCATCTTATTTGAAAATGGTAGCACCCATAAACTTATTCATTGATGGGTAGCCTAAGAAACACACTTCTATATCCATGTTGTGAAAAAATTCAAGATCATGGTTGCTAATGGAGGTTCCATAAAATGTGGGGGTCATTATGAAAATGTGTAGCTTTAAATAGGTGAATACTCATTGAAAACCCACATGATCTCTATTGAAATGGGTGTTTGTGACATTTTTTTAGGTGTTGAATGGTGTTATAACCCTAAATTTCTCCATACATGCATACTTGGTTTTTGGCCCTCTTACATGAAAATTTTGCCAAGCCATCACTGAGCATCTCTTCTTAAAAACATTATTTTTGAAGATGTTTGTGCCTTGCACCACTACTGCCCGCATACACATACCTACTGTACCACTACAACCCGCATACGTACACTAGTTGCACCATTACAACCCCCGTATACTTGCAAAAGTTGCAAGGAATTCGTTGAGATTACAGGCTATTGGGTAGTTTCCCAACTGATCCACTTCCTATAGCCCATCACCCAACTGAATAACCATCCTTTTGTCATATAAAAGGATTTTTTTGGGTCTCATTCCTAATCCAAGCATAAGAACAGTGAAACTTTGCCCGTTTCGCATCCCCTCCTTGCCCCAAATAATTGCAGCCACCTTGTGAGATTTGCATCAGAATTTCCCATTTTTCCCTTTTTCCTCCATCATAAGCCTATCCCATTTTCCTAGAGATAGGCTGAAAGGAGAAAGATACATGGAAGCGCAGTTGGAGCTTGGTAAAGAGGAGCCTGGACCAGATTCGTGGAGCAGTCGTCGACCTTTGTTGTAAGTAAACATTGTGATATCAATAAAAGAAATACTTTTCCTATCCTGAAATATTATGTGTCAAATGTTTGTATTTTATTTATGCTTTATTCTAACATCTAAACCATGATTTATATATGATATGCATGTTTGTAGTTTCATATTTATCTATTTGTGAATGCAGATCATCCTTGGGAGGAGGCTTGCAGTCAGCGAAGTTGTCAGCGAAGTTGTCAAGTGCGAGAGCATCGACACCGAACACAAAGTAAAAGGTAAAGTTACCTGATCTTTTCAGTTTGTCTTTCATGTATGAATTCGGGGTATGTTTGGGGTAGTTAGAAAGTTAGGATACTTTTAGACGGTTAGATCTACCTACATGTTGAACCCTATTGTAGTCCATAGGGGGGTTTTCCCGCTATAGAAGAACTGGTGACCATACTGGGGAAGCCTCTAGGGTTTTAGGGGATTTTTGGGTGTTTGATTGGTTTTATACCTTTTGAATTTCTTGATTGAGTCTGTTGAGTTTTTAAGGGATTCTGGTCACCTGTTGGTGCCATACCAGTTCTCCCTACCCTGTCAGTGTTTCTGTTTCATTTCTTTTTTTAAATAAATACAGAGGTGTACGCGTCCGGTTGTGGGTCAGCACGCATACATACGCGCCCTGCTTTAGAGACAGCTCATGTACATACATAGGTTGCTTAACTATCAGTTGTGTACATGTGTCAAGAATTTTTTTTTTAAGAAGAGGCAGCCAACCTCTTCCCTGATTGAATTTTTACTTCTCGGGGTTTCTTGATTAAGTGCAGTGTCTCTGGTTTTTACAGTCAAAGCCTGGGTTTAGAGTCAATTACTTGTTTTCTTGTGTTTCCTATCCTTTTTCCTTATTTTTAGCTTGAAATTTTAAGAAAAATGAGTTGCATTTTGAAAAACAATTCCCCATCATGGTCGGGGGGACCATGAATCATGTATTCATCAATTTCTTTTAGCATCTTTTGTTACTTCTTCTTTGATTGGAAGAAGAAAAAAAAAAAACTTAGCTTGTTAGGTTTCTTTCTTTCTTGGCATTTTCTTTTCATTGATATTTGAAAAAGAAAAAGAAATTAGCATAGTGTTGTGTTTTCCTCTCATCTTAAAAGCATTTCAAAAGAAAATAAGAAAGATAATCCTTCTTTGCCAGTGTTCTTATAAGTTTCTTTTTTTGGCAAGAATCTTAACAACATCAGTTGCACTACCATACCCTTTTGAGTAAATCAAGCTACTAAAACAAATGTTAAATCTAAAAATAACTAGACTTTTTATGTTTGTAGGGTCAATCAACTAGTTTAGACTAGAACCTTGAATTAGGTTGGAGAGGAAACTCTTCAAGGCTTATAAACAAACATTGGAGTCATAGCTAGGGAGTGTAAAAATTATAGTAAACATGAAAGTTATTTGGGACCCCCCTCTAACATAGGGGCTAAACACGAGGTTGCGTGAGGAAAGGTAGTGGAGATAACCCCTCCAAAGTCGGACCAAACGTAGTGGGGAATGCATATTGAGTATTGTTCGTGGGATATTATCGATTGAATTTGCCTACGGAGCTTCATGGACCTCGAATCAGTTCGAGATCCTCAATTGTCTTCCAAACCACTTTCTTTCGATACCCTAGGTAGGTTTCGGACTTGTTATCCTGCTCATTGTGGTCCACCTGACCATCGACTGTACCCGCTCAGTGACTGTTCACAAGCTGGAAACTTAGTTTCCTTTATTGTAGGGACTTACACAGGTGACTGCAGGGGTATACCACGATACCTAGGGTAGACGTCGAGCCATGCTTTTCAAAGTATACCCAGAGGGTGCTTCCATGTTCGATTTTCACTTGCACTGGTAAGTTGCTCTAGTGTTGGCTGGAGTAACTGTCCTTTCAACTAGATAGTGATCTTCTTGATTTTCCTTTAGGAACTTTTAGTGTGTGCTCTATGCTCCCTAGATTTCCATAGTGAGTTAGTCAGTCATTGATTTGGTCTCTGACCTAGGGTGGTAGACCTCCCACTCCACCGGTCTTGAGGAATTTTCGGTCTTTCGCTTAGAAACGTGGAGCCACCTCTTTATAGGCATTGCTTTGATAACACATGTTTTCCATAGTCAATGTGTGAGACTTTTACGGACTTGAATGATCCCGCAAGGGGAGAACCTGTGCATAATATATTCATGGCTAAAGTTACTGACGATACCAACCAAGGAACCCCTTTGCAAGGGGATTCTTCTACTTTTCCTTTATTCAGAAACATTGGTGTCCCTTTGATGGCCACTTTGTACATTCATGGGTTGAATGTAGGACTATCGGTTTGGTTGGGTACCATTCCAAATGTCCTGAATGATCTTGACATTTCTCAGTTAAGAACCTTATGTCATGGGCACCATGTTGATGTTCCTTTGTCAGCAAAGTCTTCTCCTCCTCCTTCCCCCGCCTCTGGTGAGAGTACAGTTCCTAGTAACCAAAAGTTTAAATGAAGTAGAAAGAGGAAGAATAGGAAGAAGAGGTCATCAACCTCTACAAGTCATTTTTAAGACCAACACCCAACCTCTGCAAGTCATGCTGGGGGCACGAACCTAGTCCCTACAAGTCATACTGGAGTTCAATCACCAACCTATGTGATTCATGTTGGAGATAGGTCATCAAACTATGCAAGTCATGTTGAATACCAGCACCCAGCCTCTACAAGTCATGTTGGGGGAAAGCACCCAGCCTCTGCAAGTCATGTTGGGGGAAGAAGTCCAGTCACTGCTAGTCATACTGGCAATAGGTCTGTAGACTCTACAAGTCATGTTATTGACCCATCACCAAGCTCTGCAAGTCATGTTGGAGATGTACAACCAGCTACTGTTATTCATGTTGGGGGCATTGATTCTGTTGAGAAACCTAGACGGATAGGACGTAAGCCTAAGTTCCCTTGTAAGCTTTGCAAGGGAGATCACCTTACTCATTTTTTCCCTAGCCTTCCAGAGGTATGAAGATTGTGGTCCCTATATACAATCTCTTCTGAGGTTTCCTCACATCCTATTCAACCAGTGGTTGAGAAAGTGGTCACGTCAATGCAGTCTTCGCCTGATCCCACTCCTCTTTCAGGGGCTGATTTACTTGTAGACCATGTTGTCTCACAGCCTATTCAGCCAGTGGTTGAGAAAGTGGTGATGGTGATGCATTCTTCGGCTAATCCCACTCTTCTCTTAGAGAGTGTCGAGTCTCCCAAAGTGGTCACACTGATGCAATATTCGGATGATCCCACTCCTCTCTTGAGGAGTGATGGGTCTATGTTTTTAGCATTTCTAGAACAAGGGTGCATTCTGCTTACTTCGAGCACACCCCCTCCAAGCCCTTGGAGGATTTCCTTTGATTGGAATGACCTTGTTGAGCTTTGTCTTCCTTCTTCTACACCTTTTCAAATGAGGGTTGAAGTTAATTCAACAAACATTTATCGATGTATTGTGGATGAAGGAGCCTCTGAAAGTATTTTAACCTCCTTGGTTTGGAAAGTCTTGGGATATCCTGAGCTTGTGTCTACTTCACAAGAACTGTTGGCTTTTGACAGATGTCCTAGTGAATATTTGGGGGTTCTTCCTCAGTTTCCTATCTCGTTATGTGGGAATATTGTCCTTGTTGATGTTATAGTGGTGCAAGGCCCGTTAGATTTCAATATGCTTCTCGGATGTGATTATGTATATGTTATGAACGTTGTGGGGTCTACACTCTTTCAGGTGATGCATTTCCCTCAAAATGGAAGCATTGTCACTATCAACCAGTTGGAATCTGATAATCACCATCCTAATTCGACGTTAGTTCTAGTTGCCCCTTTATATGTTCCAAGTGTTCGTGTAGACTCTACCCTGCCACGGGTTAATTATGTGGTGTCTTATCCTCGGTGTTTAATTGGTTCTAAGAAGTAACCTGTGCAATCATGTTTTCCTTCTCGAGACTTGGTCTCAACAATTGATCCATTGGTTTATCCAATCAGGGCATGGGAGCCCTTGCTTCCCCCTCTTGTTCCAAGTGATCTTGAGTCTCCTTCTAAGTCTGATCTCGTTGTTTGTAGATCCTCAAGCCCTCATGCTTGTGATTCTTCGTTGATAGACTCTGTCAATCCTAGATAGAGCATCCATCGTCATATGGAATATGGTTAGTTTACTTCACCCTTTGGGACTGTCGACCCTCGTTCGCATGATTTATTAGATTTTGAATTGCCTTCAAATGAGGTTATTCTTGAAGCCATGACTACGATTTCTATACTATGGGAGGACTTGCACCGTGGTTTGTGTTTTCTTCCCTTTTGGGAGACTTTCCAAGTTAATTATCGAAGAGACTCTTGGTTTGATCCTAGCAGTGGGATCTACCTGAACTAGTTTCATACATGATTCGTAGCCCCCTGGAGTCTTGTTTAAGCCCTTTTCAGACTCTCTAAACATGAAAATATTGTCAAGCGATCTTGTTGTCCTTCAGTCTCGCCAAAATAAAATTTAAGGCACATCTGTCTGGCAGTATTTTACCCCTTTTTCGGTCCAGATGGTCAATTTTATGAACAAAGGTATACTCTAGGAACTTTGGTTCACTAGAAGAGTATTCTCAGGTATATGTTTAACACTTTTTCGGGCTTGAGGGACTAAATTTACGAAAAAGGAACCCCCACGGAGTCCATAGTTAATCTCTTTTCAAACTCCCTAAAATTGAAAAGATCGTTGAGTGACCTTGTTCCTTCACACTCATTAAATTGGTCCAGAAGAACATCCCCTACAGGGTCCATAGTTTAGCTCTTTTCAGACTCCTTAAAATTGAAAATATCGTTGAGTGACCTTGTTCCTTCACACTTGTTAAATTGGTCCAGAAGAACATCCTTTACGGAGTCCATAGTTAATCTCTTTTCAGAGTCCTTAAAATTGAAAATATCATCGAGTGACCTTGTTCCTTCACACTCGTTAATTGGTCCAGAAGAAAATACTACACGGAGTCCATAGTTAAGTTATTTTCATACTCCTTAAAATTGAGAAGATTATCGAGTGATATTGTCTGTGTCACACTCATTAAAATGGTTCTGAATAGACATCGTTTTGGTGCTACTTTATCCCTTTTTCGAACCAACTAGACTATTTTTGAAAAAGGTACCCCAGTGGAGTCTTCTTTTACATTTTTCCAGACTCTCTAAACATGAAAAACCATCGAGCTTACCTTCTTTGGGCTCGTTAAAATTACATTTAAGGGGGTTTCATCGTGTCATGCTAATCGCATTTGCATCTATGTGTCTTTGTCCTAATGTCAGCTCCATGTTGCTCTCAACTAAACTTTTAAAGCATGCCTTATATGCAAGCCTTTTAGCACTTTGCCTTTGTGTCTTGACACCTTGACCCATGGTGGAATTTTCCCTGAGTATCCTTTTCCTGCACATGTCTCCTTGCTATGAGAATTAGTGTGTTCCTCGCACTTGGAACTAGTATGCTTGCCACACTCTTTCCTCCTTTCTAACGTAGCATTGTTTTATTCCTTTTCAATCTCTTTAAAAATATTGAAAAAGACAAAAAAAATCAAAAATACCCCCAAAAAAGGACGAGAAATATATTTTCCTTTTATGGCAGCACAATGAGTCGCCCTTGGACAAAGCACATCCTTTTGTTTTTTCTTCAAGCTTTGGTATTTAATATGACCTTAGGAAGTTTTTCTCAGTACATAGAGATTTTTCCTCCTTTGTTTGGTTATTCTTCCAAACACATGGAGAGTTTGTGTTGCCTCCTACATCATGACTTATGTCAATGTCATGATGCCTGAGTCTGATCATATGTCGTTCTATTGTCCAAGGGAATTTTTACTTATCCTAAGTCGACCCTTCTGCAGTTTGTCTCTTGACCTCATGCCCAACCATCCCGAAAGTCCAATCAAGTCCTTGTTCAAAATCAATGAAGTTCTATGCCTGATCACCGAGATCCTCTTGTCTATTCTCGACGATTCATCGAAGACCTCTGGGTAGTGAATTCATACACTCACATTACACTCCTACCTGAGTTTGAATGTCTTGAAGTTGTTGCTCGAGCTTCGAAGGCCTCATCTCCAGCCATCAGGCATCATTGGCTTCTTAAAGATGGATACTATACATGTATATATTTGATTTTGAGATGTAGATCTGTTGTGTATTTCTCTCAGCTACACTTTATATATTTATATGACATGGATATGCAGTGTATTTGATTGGAAGCCATGATTTATTTCATCCCAAACATGGGTATGCCCGCCTCGGAGAGACAATTGTTATTTTTGCAGATGGCACCTCTTGAACTCTGGTCCCGGGCTCACTTGCTTCGTACATTGGTGAAAATTTTGTAATGTATTTCGTCCATCAGATTCTCTTCTGACCTCACACATTAGAGTCCATAATTTATAACCCTAAATTTTTCCATACATGCATACCTATATTTTGGCCCTCTTACATGCAAATTTTTCCAAGCCATCACTGAGCAGCTCTTCTTAAAAACATTATTTTTGAAGATGTACGTGCCCTGCACCACTACTGCCCATGTGCACACGCCTGGAGCACCACTATAGCCTTCATATGTACACTGGATACACCATTACAACCCACATATACTTGCAAAATTTTCAAAAATTAAAAAGTTGCAAGGAATTCGTTGAGATTACGAGCTATTGGGTAGTTTCCCAACTGATCCACCGCCTATAGCCCATCACCCAATCGAATAACCATCCTTTTGTCATATAAAAGGAGGTGTTGGGCTCTCATTCCCAAGCCAAGCATAAGAACAATGAAACTTGATGGGAAATTTCATTCCATTTCCATAGAGAGAGGTTGAGAGGAGAAAGATATGTGGAAGAACAGTTGGAGCTTGGTAAAGAGGAGCATGGACCAGGTTCGTGGAGCAGTATCCAACCTTTGTTGTAAGTAAACATTGTGATATCAATAAAATAAATACTTTTCCTATCCCAAAATATGATGTGTCAAATGTTTGTATTTGATTTATGCTTTATTCTAACATCTAACCCATGATTTATATATGAGATGAATGTTTGTAGTTTCTTGTTTATATGTTTGTGAATGTAGGTCAGCCTTGGGAGGAATCTTGCATTCAACGGAGTTATCAAGCACGAGAGGATCGACACCAGACGCAGAGTAAAAGGTAAAGTTACCTAATCTTTTCACTTTGTCTTTCATGTATGAATTTGGGGTATGTTTGGGGTAGTTAGAAAGGTAGGAGACTTTTAGACGTCTAGATATGCCTACATGTTGAACCCTAATGTAGTCCATAGGGGGGGGTTTCCCGCTATAGAAAATGGTTAAGCACATTAGGACCCATCAGCATGAATTTCCAAGATTTATACATGAGTTTCCAGGAGAAGGTTCATCGCTACACTTTCCAAGGAATCATAGTTGATTCTCTAGAGAATCTCACACCATATGGAAAAACTTCTTAAAAAAGGGCATTCAGGCATTGTTTCCCAATTATATGTGATTCAAGCCTTTGAGAAAACTTCTCAACCCATCCCTCCTAAAATGTAGTTAGTCTTGGACAAACACCAATCAATATTTGAAACTCCCCAAGGCATCCTACCCACCTATAGTGCATGTGATCATTCTATTATTATCATACTAAGTGTTGTAAACTTATTTTAATCTGTTTCATGGTTTAAAGGAATCTCAAATTATATATAAATTTTTAATTAATTATGTTTAAATTCTATAAGTTTTTATTTTTCAACTCAACTAAAGATCTAAAGGTTTCATTTTTATTTATTTTTCGTGGGAAAATGGACGACAGATATCAATTTTTGGGAGTTAAGGTGTTCATCATATAATAGTTGAGTCTAAACTTGAAGGATCCAACGATGTATATATAACAAATCCCACGGTGCACAAATTTTTCAGGATTAAATTTGCATGCTACTTAACATGGAGAGATTATCCTGAAAGCGGTCTATTGGAATTATTGTCACTGATGTCAAAGGATTAATGGTTCCATTAATGCCATATTACGTATTTACAAATATACACAACATTGATTTATATATATGTTTACAAGTATATTAAAAAATGGGTGCATTTGAAAAAATAAAAAGTGAATGATGGTTTCAAACCCATGGGTTTGGAAGCCCATGGTATTTGGAAAAGTGAAATATAAAAAAAAAGGAATGAATTATTTAATTAATGGGCGTCATGTGTGTTCGGTTGGTGTTTTGACTATTTTTTCCAATGGCCAAATCCTTTTTGCATGCGACATTATATATGATATGCTCTCATTTAGCCATTTTAAAGGTATTATCAAGCTATGTACATCAATTCGCCATGGAATCACACAAGGTATGTATAATTATCATTTTTTCAATGATTTTATGATCAATTTATCTCAGTTAATTGATTATGAAGATCTAATGTTCTGGTTTGCTTGCAACAAGTCAGAATTGTGATCTGATCCTCCATCCGGACCTTCATCCGACACTGTTACAGGTAGCGAACTTAAAGCTTAATTTGTGGGAGGATGAAGTGGAATAAAAAAAATATGGCACATGGTTTTTGTGTATAATATGCCCAATTAGGTTCCATGAGGGATGTTTCCTGAAATTGTGGATGGATTGAGAGCAGTTCTTAGTCCTCCATTCAGAATCCGACACTCCATCCGGCACTCAGAGCGTAGAGGAGTTGGTGGTTAGCACATCGGCGGGCTTTGATGGACGAATCAGGAAAATGGGTTTTGGGCCCACTCATGTCCTCCAGCTATGGAAATCAAAACATCCAGACTTGGGTAGTTGTAGCGACATCTAAGTGGCACACAAAGACTGGTAAGAAAGATGTTGTCATTAGAATAAATTTAATGAATTTATTGTTTTTAGAGAGAGTCGACCCTTCCAGTGGTCAACCTCTCAATCTATGTAATCATATATAAATACTATTTTCCATGACATGAAGAGGAGACGAACTTTATTATTTTACACAGACATTATCACCAGTTTTTCTATATACTCTGTTTTTATATCAATGTCAGTGTTGTGTTAGCTTAGTGACTGTGATTTCCTGTTAAAGAGTTCCCACAACCTCTTGGGGGGCCACCAGTGGTCTGGGTGATTGTTTAAACCAGTACATATTTACATTTATATAGTTGTCTTTCTTATATTTCGAAATTGTTTCTTTACTGTGTAAATCTCTCAATTTCAATTGTTTGTTGTGTGTATATTTTAATTGTAGATTGCTTGTCTAATTCATCTTCCTGTACACTTTATCTTAATTGCATATTGCTTTCTGAATTGTGTATATCATAGAGGGACATCCATGGTTGTGTGTTAATTATTATATTGTTTTTGCAGGTTGTAGGAGTTGTTTAATTACATTGTTATGTCTTTTTCTCCCTAGCTATAAATTACTCTGTAGAGTACTAATTTAGATGGGTTTATTTGTAGTTTTGATAGATTAATTGCTTTATTTTTTATAGTTTTGATAGAGTTATAATTTAGATATGTTTATCTATAATTGCAATTACTCTATGTAGGTTTGTTTCATTTGTCAATTTTGCTTCAGCATGATAGGATAGAAATGGATTTTGAGTTAGGATTTCTAATAGCATCTTAGTTGATTTTGAAGTATGACTTTTGATGATAGCTTAGTTAACTTAGGTTGTAATTTTTAATGAAATCTCAGTTATGAATTTGAGTTGTAATTTCTAATTAGAATTAGCCAAGAGTTTGTAGGTTTGCACAGAGTGTTTTTATTTTCATATTAGTCATGAATTTGAATTAGGATTTTTAATTAAGTGTTAATTCTAAGTTTATAGCTTTGCTTGAGTTAGTGATTTTGAACATGGTACTTTCCAGCAGTTATGTGATAGAGTGAATGATTGATGTTGAATCTTTTCATAGTGAGTTTTTATTTAAGAATAGATTTCACTATAAAGAATTTATTTTTAACGATAGTTTGCTTTATGAGTTCACTGCCCATGAACATAGGTTGTTTTTAAAGAAAGATAGTTTGCTTTTATTTGTTCACTTAAAACAATGAATTTATCATTCCTAGTTGTATATTACTCTGTAAATTTAAAGTAAGGTTTTCATTCTTTGAGTTTATTGGCATTAGATCAGATTAGGATAGGCTGGGATATATTATAGCTCTAGACCCCCACATATAGTGTTGGCACCTTGAAGCTTATGAGCCCCGGGTTGATAATTTAATGTCGAAATAGATAGCATATATTTTACTCGACAATGTGTTTTTGAATTAATGTGTCCCTTCATGAAGGGTTGTGATAAATTATAGAAAGAGAAAGTGTGTGGTGAAAAATGTAATAACATTTGAAGAAGTTGATGAGAAAAGATTGAATATCATTCCAAAAAGGGAGAGTTGCAAAATTTGTTTCAGTTCAGCTTGGCATTTTCGCTATAATTTATTTTCTAGGACATTTCAAATCGTGAAATTTTGAGGAGACAGAGGTGCGATCTCTGGGTACATGTGGTTAAAGTTTCATAGTTTGGTTCTACACTTTCTAAGATATGCCCTGTGGAAGTAATTTCATCTTGGGTTCCTTTATTACATTCTACTTGATCATTCAATGCAACAATATATTTGCTCATATTTTAAGCTTCATCCTTCCTAGCCTCATATTTTTCTATAGTATATGTTGACTCATATTTCGTCCACCTATTTCCAAGGTTCATAAAGTGTTGCAAAGCCTATGACTGATAAAATATTTAAAAACAATAGTAGGTGGGGTCCCCTAGGAAATAACATTGATAGTGTATTGTTCTTATATGGTATACACTTTCTCAACATCATAACATGGAATTGATATATTATATTATGGTTTTAGTTCGAGTTATCCCCTTGTGCATGGAATCAAAGAAGTTAGTTTCATCAATTTATTTCATTACTAATAACAAGGTGATCAAATTTGACTTGATACACATGAAGTTATGGTTCTTGGTTTTCCATTTTGGTGATATATTATGGATTTGTATGGGACATATGTCTCACAACACTCAATGGTATTAGGATTTCATACAATAACAATGATGCAGTGCAAAGTAATAGTATATATGGTCATAAACTTTGGATTTGCATCATATCTTGATTTGTTTTACTTTTTCACTTTATGAGAAAACAAGGTATTGCTATAGAAGTGAAAAGGGTCTCGATATATCACATGTTGGTTGTTGAATGGGCATTTTCAATACAGTTTTGAGAAAAATCCTAAGTATGGAGGAGGTGCGTAGTAGCAGCAGAAAGAAAAGAAGGCAGGAGTGGAGAGCACAATAAAGGTGCATTCAGGATTGAAGTGCGTAGTAAAATCATACTTGGAAAAGAATAAATAAAGAGAATAAAGAAGTAAGATAAAGCGGGTGAAAAGGAAGGACGACAGTTCAGCATGAAAAAGCAGATAGATGCACAAAATAAGGAAGAATAGTAGGGAAGGTGAAAGCAGTGTGTAGATGCAAAAGTAGGAAAAGCATGCCCGAACAATGAGTCAACATGAGTTATATTGAGTCAAAATGAGTTGAATGGGATTTTTGGGATAAGAAAGTAGGGTTTTGAGCCCTAGAATCCATTTATAAATATGTAATGGGTCAGGTAGAATAGAGGTTGGTTGGTTGTTTTTGTTATTAAAGTTATGCTAGAGCATAAATAATGTTGTTGTGGAGAGAATAGACTGAGAATGAGAGAGAGATTCTATGTTTGAGGGTCTAGGGAAACTTTTGCAGAGAGAGTATTTCACTATAGAGTGACTAAGCAAGACAGAGAAATATGTCATGATATATCTATTGTAAGTGCAATGCACAAGCCTAAAATAATTGCATAAAAAATAATAAAGAAGCCAGTTGTTGTAGACATAGCCCAAAGATGGGTGAACCACATTAATTATTGTGTTTTCTTGTATTTTTATTTGATTGATCATGAATGTTCTCTTTATGCATGTTAGACTATATATGTTTACTATCCAATCACTGCACAATAGCTATAAATGTTACAATGAATAGTTTATGTTGCAATTTGTAGTATAATAGTGTTGTATAACTAAATCCACCAATTAATCAAGGAATAGCATACATGAGATAATGTGCATAGAATAGATAAGTAATAATAAACATGATAATATCCTCCCATCTCCTCACTACTATAGAAACTTGGTTTTTGCAGCCCCAATAGATTCCTCGAGTGAGACTTCACTTTCATGCAGGTGATGCCGAAAGGGTCGGTGTCTGAAGGGTTTTGTTGGTTAGCTAAATTGAACCTAGGGTCTATTGGAGTTACTTCACACACACCTAGGATTTATTTTTCCTAATATTTTTCCTTTTTTATTAGTCATAATTACTCATTATCCAGTCTCTGATAATTTATGGGAGAATATTCCACCTAGATAATATTCTCTTTCAATTAACACTTCAGTTTGACTAGTTAAGTTGAGTCTAAATGTTACATTGGTTTTGTCACCATGCAACATTGGCATCATCACCAGATAATGCGCACTTTCCTTGGTATCATCACCATATTGGCGCATTACCCTTGATTCCTTGATCTACTCCTCACTACATTATGTTCAGTGAGTTAATTGAAGACTAGTTGACTAGTTAACTCAGCTAGGTTGTAGTTCACTCTCGTAACTTCCTGAGAGACTAGACTAGGTGGCTAGGCGGAAATACACTCATGTAACTGCTGGTGTGTGTCCATATCATTCTAGACCACCACTATGGCTCATTGGTTCTCCTCTAGTGCATATTGATTGAGTTATAGAGAGTATATCATGTGTAAATTATCCATTATTCACAACGGTTAATGAGAATTATTCCATTTTTTCTCTCCTTCTTCTTCTTTCTCAATTTCTCTCTGCAAATGTGTGTATTATTTTCTAGATAGATATATTCTATGCAATTTCAACACATTTACATGGTATCAGATCTGACGAAGTGCTAAGCAAAAGCTACACCAAAAACTTTTGCAGGTACAAAAGATTGAAGACAACAGAAAGATGGATTTCCAAAAAGAATTCATTATTACACCTTACAACTACTTTGCATGGAAAGAGAGAATAATAATTCGTATCTAAGCCAGAGGATTGTACAAGTTAACCTTGAATATAGATACATAACCAACATCATGCATAGAAAATTCCAAGTACTTAAATCGAATGGATGAAGCACTCGGAACGGTTTGCAGTCTTATTTCTCACGATCTCCTTTTTCACATATCTTCCTGTAAGGCTCCCAATGAAGATTGGACCACATTGGAAGGGATATTTGGAAAATAGGATGAGATGAGGGGATACATGTTGGAGGTGTAATTTCTCACATTGTATCCAAAAAGATTCGACAATATCCAAGATTTATTTACAAAATTTAAGGATTTATTATCGCAACTCAAAGCTTGCAGGGTTGATAAATCTAAGGAGGAGAAACAAATGGTTCTCACCATTCTCTCCAAAATTGGCCCTGAATTATCTGTGTTCATTTCCATGTTCCATTCAATCATATTCACCTCCGGAGCCACCTCGAAGATTCCTTCTCTTGAGGACCTTATCGAATCCCTGACATAAGAGCAAACCAAGCTCATCAACATAGGAAAAATCAAAGGCCCAAAGTTGCATGCACTTACTGTGCAAGATGGCAGCCATAAATATCATAAATCTAAATATAAAGACAAAATGAAATATCATGCACATTTGAAGAAGGGTACACAAAACCCTTCATCGATGCCTTCGGATCCAAAGGGGAAAAGAGAAGAAAAGGGGAGAAATGCATGTACTGTCACAAAGGATTCCATCCAAAATCCACATGCATGCAAAACAAAATAGATCTAATGACTCAAATACTTCAGCAAAACAACCTTGGATATCGCATCCCCAAGGGTGCCAAGAAGAAGAAGCCAGAAGATCAGAATCCCAAGAAAGAAAATTCTAGCCATGCCTTAATTGCCATCAACTCCTCTCCCGATGCTTCGATCGTAGATTCAAGAGAATCACATCCCATGGATGCCTCAAAAGTAGTATATTCTTCATTGGATTCATGCAAAGGTCCTCCTATACTGATAGGAGATAACTCTTTAGTCGAATTCATTGGCAAAGGAAGGATTGAACTCACCAACGGAAGCTTCGAGAATGTATTGCACGTTCCCAAACTTTCCATCAACCTTCTCTCCATGTAACAGATGACGAATTCTGGCACCAGAAATAAATTCATATTCACACCAATTTCGTGGACATCTATGAAATGCAAACCAACTCCAGGGTTGCTACCGGTGAGGTAAATCATCAGTCTAGATTGTATACATTTTCTGAATTCATTGAACCTGATTATGCTTTACTGCTTACTCATGCTGATGAAAGTAGTAGGATATGGCACGAAACATTTGGACATTTGAATTTCAGATACATGCAATAACCCAACAAGAAAATATTGGTTGATGGTCTACCATACATCCATTTATCCGAGGGAATATGTGAGGGATGTGTTCTCGAAAAACACCCTCAAGAGAAATTTGACAAAGGAAAGTCTCAGAGAGATTCTGGACCTTTAGATATGAACCATAGTGACCTTATGGGTCCTTTTCTGCATCCATCTATCAGCAAAGCAAGGTTTTTCTCATTTTTTTTTATGATTTCTCATGTTTTACATGGATCTACTTTCTCAGGCAAAAATCTGAGGTCTTTCAACACCTCAAATATTTCAAAGCCCTGGTTGAGACACAGTCTGTAAAGAAGATCAAAATCCTCTTAACTGATAACAGAGGAGATTATGTAAATCATCAGATCAATGATATTTTCCATGAGGCATGGATTCAGTTGCATCATACAGTTCCCTATACTTTGCAGCAAAATGGAGTTGTTAAGTGGAAAAACATATCTCTAAAGGAGATGGCATCTTACATGATGCATGAAAATTCACTACCATAGAGACTATGGGTTGAAGCACTTAATTGTACAACATACATCCAAAATAGATCTCCCTATATATATGTCAAGGATAATACCCCTATGAGGCTTGGAGCGGCCTCAAACTGGAAGTGACCCATTTTCATATTTTCGGTTCACGTGCATAGGCCTGAATTCCCTATGAAAAAGGAAGGCACTTGATCCAAAGAGAATTGAATGTATTTTTGTTGGATACCTCGATGGTTTAAAGGGATGTAGACTTATTGATATTTCCTCAGACTAGATCATCATTGAACGTAGTGTCCAATTTGAGGAAAGTGTCTCGCATGCACCTTAGCAGCCGCATGCAAACACCTTCATTCTTCCACATGTCCGAGATGATGAGCATGCACATGTCAACTCTTATTCAAATGAGAGTTTTGATTCAGAGGACTCAGAGGACTCAGATGATTTAGATACAGAGTCAGTACAGTCATATGTAGTTTCATAGCATCCAGATGCAGTTGCAAAGCTAGAGCAGAGGCCCAAGTGGGCACAGACTACTCTTCAGGATGTAGGAGATCTTGTTGGTGATTCAGTCGATACTAGGAGGACTCGATTTGATTTTGATGAGCCTCTTGTTGCACTCATTGCCACTGAACCATTTCCCTCCAGGAATATTTTCTTGGTTCAGTCTTCAGATCCACAGTCTTATGGCGAGGTTGTTGGAAAACCCTTTTGGGAATCCACCATGCAGTAAGAGTACAACTCCCTCCTTGAGAACCAAAATTGGGATCTAGTTCCCCTTCCTTCTAGGAGGAAACTTGTCATATGTATATGGGTCTAAAGGACCAAGAGCACAATGGATGGACAGATTAGTAGATAGAAATACATGCTTGTTGCCAAAGGCCTTTAGGAGGTGCATGGAATTGACTATGATGAGACCTTCACTCCAGTAGAGAATATGGATTCCATATGCTTGGCACTTTCCATTGCAGTAGCCAAGGGATGGAAAATCCATCATATGGATGTGAAGAATGCATTTCTTCACTATGATATCTCTGAGGATATCTATATGGAGTTGCCCCAGGGATTTATGCACGACTCATATTTGTTATGTCGATTGAAGAAGTCCCTTTATGGCATATTGGCACAGGGGCAGACCCAGGGTTCAATGCTTCAATAGCACACCAAAAAACCCCTAACTACCGGCCCTTTCAAAAACACCTGCGAAGTGGATGAAGTCTCACCCGAGGTAGAGGTAGGGGGGTTGCAGGACTCAAGTGTCTACAACCTAGCTGGGACACCAATCTATGATTACAACACTTAACAGAGCACTTTAGCCAATAACATGTATTAAATTATGATTCTTATTCACTTCATAGATTAAACTCTAAATACAAAACAACGTTGTAATAAACAAATCAACACCTCTGAGCACTCAGCATCAGTTCATATATAACATTCATTCACATCACAAAGCTCTAAGAAATCATAGATCTATCTATCATACATCAAGAACTATATACTAATAAAATATAAACATAACCTTCATGAACACATAGCACCAAGCACAATAACACAGGATATATGTGGTTCACACCAGTGTGGGGCTACGTCGACCAACTCTTCTTCTTATTTATTAGCTTCTTCCAATATTCTTACATGCACCAAGCTACAGATCCAACTCTGCAAAGGACATGAGATTTGTGCACACCTCACCAGATCCTCCTTCCCTGAATTAGGTCAAGGCACAAAGCCAACTACAACCACTTGCATTTAGCTCTGCAAGTCTCACATATAGTATGCACAAAGCATTCACAACTATTCACACTTAGCAACCCTCACATATTCTTGCACAAAGCCGATCAGAACTAGTAACTCTACTTTCACTAAGCCATTCTACTTCTTACATTCTTAGCCAACAATGGGCCGACATCCATACCTGTTATATAAACCCTAAAATCCACAAAAAGCCTACAAACAGGGCGAGATCTCGTGATCTCCACTTCACCTAGGTGCTCCGTCTTCGACCAACCTATCGAAGTCCCAAGAATGGTCAAACATGACCAGTGTTTCCTCAAAACCTATTCAAGGGCCAATAGGCCCCCAACACTCACCTGTGACTCATCCTGAGTCACTCTGATCTGGGAAAATCTACTTCAAAGGCCTCGAGCTTAGCTCGAGCTGCCTCGACTTGCTGCTTTTCCAGATCCTCCTACTCGATGAAATCATGGATTACTTTCTTAGTGACAGGTTCTTCTAGGAATTGTTTTACTGTTGTGACCACCTGCTCCAACTATGCACCTTGTCCTTCGATCCCTTAAAAAAGTGTGCAGGCTTCATCCTACACCGGCTGGAGTCATTGTGTCACCTTCATAACTCGACTCTAGATGGTAGTGACTTGCTCCTGAACTGTGCACTGCCCCTGCAACCTTTCCATATTCTCCACTTCTGTAATAATCTTCAGCTATGCATGCACAGTGGAAGCCTGTTGCTTCGCCTCCTATATTTTTGCTTCTAGTCTCCTCAGCTTCAGGTCTTCTACAAGGCGCTCATAGGTCTACACACTTTGATCATTGATTTTCTTGCATTATACAGCCAATGCCCTGATTCTTTCTATTGTTCTCCTGGTAGTTTATTCCCTTTGATCTCGTACTTCCTGCAGAGTGTTAGGCACTGCTTGAAGTTCTAGCTCTATGACTCTTGCTTGGAGTTGTTGAATGGCCTCAATGAGCTTCCCTACTTGGCTCTCTAATGTCTCTTCTTCTATCTGTACCAAGCCCAGCACAGAGCGAAGTGCTCTAGTTAATGCCTCACTAATCACAATCTACTCTGCGAGAAGTTGGTCTTTCTCTTTCTAGATTTTCTCTCTTTCCTCCTTGAACTTTTCTCTAATGTCATCTTTTTCTTGCTGCGCAACCCGAAGTTTCTCTAGGGATTCCTCCTTTTTTTTCTTCAAGGCCTCTTTGGCCTGTTATTTTTCTTCCAGGAGTCAACAAAGTTGAGCCTTTGTCGCATCTTCTAACCTTCGCAATTGGGTGGGCTCATCCCCCAATTCTACACCTTCTAATGATGACGGCGCAGTAGACACTGCGCAGCTCAAGTAGATGTCTTGTTGTACCTCCTTCAGCTCCACATCAATTTTTTCATACATCATCTCCTGCTTTTCTTCATGCTGCTGAAAAATACCCTCTGAAGCATCTTCTACAGATGTGATGATGAGGTCAACATCATCCACTGTGAGCACATTCTATGAATTAGGCTTGTTGGATCGATATTTCTTCCGTGCTAAGGGTTTCTTTGGAGAAACCTTCCTTTTCTTTGATGTCTCTACCTATGTTAGTTGATCCTTTGGCGGTGTTACTTTGCCCTTTTATTTCTTGTCTTCTTCCCCTTCATCTTATTTGTTTACTTCATCGCCTCCTCCTCCTCTAGGTGAATCAGGCGCAGTTTCCTCCGATGCGTTGTCCTTATATTCACTGTCTATGTCCTAAACTTCCTCCTTCTTCTTCTTTTTCTTAGCACTGCTTGGTCCATCATACTCCATTTGGGTAACCACAGGAATTCTGATGAGGTCAGGGTTGGATAGTTCTACATCTTCAACCAGTACAACGAATTCAGTTAGCCATTCTTTAGTGATCTCTTCCAGGTCTTCCTCGTTCAACGTATAATATGACTGCAACCCCTCTTTACTTTCATCCTTGCACGTAGTTATGTAGATAAAGTGGCGGTCTACGTGGAACTTCGCTAGTGGTCTGTAAGTATGCAAGGTGTTCGGATTCATTCAGGGGAATGACTCAATGGCACGCATGAGTTGTAGGCAATAAGTGTGGAACACCGCATTTGATTGCCACTGCTTCACCATATCACTTGAATACCACAAGGTGGTGAACCTCACATCCAATGGTTCTGATGGCTCAACTTCTAGGAATGTCACTCCCTCCAGCATCTCCCAAGAGAAAAATGCTATTAATATCAACAACTAACTAAAGTGGAACTCGTAGCCTTGGTCCTGCGCTTTGTGACAGTCCTTCTCTAACTCATTGACGAGGTAGCTTGCCCAGTTCATCTACTTCCCTTCGACACTCTTCCCTGCAAGGTCGACTATGAATCATGTGACTTGTGTCAGCTTGTTCTTTCTGACGAGCTTGCCAGAGATCAGTTGACAAGATAGGCACACTGCACCATCTTGGATGGAGGCTACCTTGTAGCCTCGCTTCCCTTTCTCTAGATCGACATATGCTTCTTTCATTCGTTGAGCCAAGGAGTGATCTGATGTCTTCTCAGGGTATAATTTTTTAGGGTCTGGTCCCTGCATGATTAATCCAGTCATGAGGTGGATCAGCACCGGATCCATAGTGATGTGCCTATCCAACCACAAGTACCCTCCATGGAAGCACGATAGGAGGAGTTTAACGCACGCATTCATCTCTTGATGTTTTTTGAAGTGTAGGATCTTCATGACATGTAAGATACTTGACCTCATGATCTCCTTGATCCACGGCTGGGGAACTATCTTAGTCTTACTCCCATTCATTTTTGTCAGGTAGCGATGTGGTGTGAGCATCGCATAATTATTCCTATCATCGAGGTTAAAATCACTTATATTCAGAGCTGGGATCAGTCCCAACTATGGTCCTACTATGCATATCCCTTTTGAGAGGTAAAGAGTGATGACTATGTACTCAAAATCTCTTGGGATGTTGTAACGACTAACCACACCAGCCAAGGGCGAGATGTAGTTGAGCTAGACTGATGAGATCTGCTTTGCATTTGTCAAATCATCATGGTTCTTTCTTCTCTTCTCTATCGCAGTTCGGGATGGCCCAGATCGACATCCAATCTAGGGGGATGCTTGAAATCCTCCCATCGATGAGGCATGTACTCCTACAGACATGACCTTCTCATCCATAAGGTCTATCAAGATTTATTCTACCGACTTCTCTATTGCGCTAAGGTCTCTCGACATACATGCTCATGGTCAAATAATGAGGTTAGGTGAACATATACTCAAGGTAATCGAATCAATGGTGAGGTCTAGATAGCACAACACGGTAGGAAATCACGTCTCTATTAGCTCGAATATCTTAGTTTGCAAAAGTGGTCCCAGTGCAACATGCGATAGATTAAATAAACAACATCGTAACGAATTCCTCCAATGGGTCGAAATTCCTTAATCAATATGATTCCATCCATTATGGCCCGGTCTCAACGATCTCATGGAAAATTTTTCTGAAATAATTGTTTTTCTAACCATTTCAGAGTGTCATTCCAATGGTCGGGATGCCTCTAATGGTCATATAGCTTCATCGTGGAAAAGTTCCATTCTACGTTGTTTTGTTATTCCGACGATGTTCAAGTTCTGCAAGCTTGCCTTCTATGAAGTCTTCTCTGGAACTTCCTGTAGTTTTTCTAACTTTTCCTTCTTCTTACTGAGTTTTCTTTCCTTCTTTCCTATGATCTGAGTCTTTTGGTTCCTCTTTCCATTCTTATTCTTATCTTCTCTTAGCATAGTAACTTCGCACTATTGATGTTCTCTCAAAGGTTTTGAATGTAATACCTCTTTGCTTACTATTTCTAGGGTAGGTATTCTTTTCTCTAGCATGGACAGGTTTTTCAAGCCTTCCTATGTTCTTTCAACTTCGACATCTAAGTCTCTAGCCCTCAGTTTCTTCGACTTGTCCTCTTGTTCTTATATTAGTTGTTCTATTTTCTTGGCTATAAAGTCCCTTAATTCTTGCTTTTTTTGTTCTGTAGCTTCCTCTTCTTCTTTCCTTCGGATTTGATCTTTATCAATCCAAGTCTTTCCTAACAAAAGCGAAAATGGGGCACTATTCTCCACAAACTTAATGACTTCAAATTCTTTTTCGGTCGATGTTCCATGGGAAATCATAGGTACATGTGTAAGTCTTCCACATAGGTTTATCATCTTTCCTTTAAAAAATCCTATCCTTCCCAATGAAGGAATCATAGCAGGCTTTCCCAAAATTTCCTAAGTACTTTATGGCATAAGATTCACATGTTCTTCCTCATCTAATACACAATCTATGTTGAAGTCTCCTATTCTTGTTTCTATGCACTCCTTCTCTTTTAAGATCTCTGGTAAAATGATGTCTATGTGATCCTTCATTGTTTCTCTCATCTGTAATAATATATTCTCTGATTCTTTTTTATTCTCTAACATATCCTTAGTTTCTTGATTTTCCTCATGGTTTTCTTTTCTTAGGTTCATCTTTTCAACTTTATCAATCATTCTATGGAAATCCAAAACCTCATGACCAATATCTTTACAAAAAAGACAAATAGGACCTATGCCAGGGCATTATTTAGCAAGATGGTTGTTGGCACAGGGGCAGACCCAAGGTTCAGCTCCAAGAGAGCACCAACAAGCCCTAACTATTGGCCCTTTCAGCTACACCTATGAAGCAGATGCAATCTCACCCGAAGAAGCTATGGGGGGGTTTCATGACAAAGATGTCTACAACCAAGGGAACTATCAAGTGGATCCAACACTAGAACAATACAACAGGAATATATCACTTATCATCTTAGATCTTTTCCACACATCTATCAGATCTACCACAGCAATGCAATAACAGTATATCAAGGAAAAATAACACAGCATCAATCACACACACAAGATAGATATATGTGGTTCACCCTCTTTATAGGGATACATCCACAGAACTATGCTTTATGATATATTAAGATGGAGCATACAGTTCTCGTCTGCTATCTTAGCTAGTAGATCTATTTCTTCTTCTCTCTATATCTTCCCTCCCTACGCACCTAGCTGCAAGGTTGATCTTCACACCCAGCTAAATATCTTACAATACAGAAGGCTCTCGTACTCATCACTTCTCTCTCACCCGATATTACTCACCCAATCATACAGCAACAATAGTAACAACAATGACAACCACTAGATCAAACCTTATTCCCTCATGCAGGTTCTTATTTATACATTACAATATCTCACCGACACCCTTAGGCCGAAACCTAGGTGTCAAAACCCTAGATACCAAAACCCTAGGTGTCTAAAACCCTAGGTCAACTTGACTCACATTTTCAGGGCTTCGCGAGCCTGTCTTTCCTTCCTTCTCGCACGGTGCTCCAAAGCATCTGACGGTGGCTTTTTCCTCTTGTTGAGTTTTCCATGATCCTTCTTCCTTGTTGATATGTCATCTTCAATCTCCTCATCCAACGGCTTGCTTTCTCGTACTTCACTCTGTATTCTCTTCTATTTTGCTCACTTTGACCCAATAATAGTCACTATGTCTTCCATGAATTTTTCATTTTGCCTTTTCTCCCTTGTTCTTTGCTTACTTCTATAACCAAGGGCCAATAGGCCCCCAACACTCACCTGTGACTCATCCCGAGGCACTTCAGATATGACTCTTTTGTTGTACGTTGAATTCAGACTGCATAGTGCAGCCTCTTCCTTTTGTTATATGCCTCCTCTCCTTCCTTGTGCAGACTGTCTTTTCTATGTTTGGTACCCAGTTTCAACTACACCTGGTACCTAGATCATTTTCCTTATTCTTTTACTTAGAGCTATGGGGAAGCTAGTTGTCATAGTACAACTTTAGTCGGCTCCCGTTCACTAATTGTTCCTTCCATTCTCCCTTCAAAATCTTCAACTGCGTAGCTCCTCCTTCTATAACATAAGTGACCTCATATGGCCCGAGCCAATGAGTTATGAACTTCCCTGGAAGCTTGATGAACTTACTGTCGTATACCAGTATTATATCACCTTTCTTGAATGCTTTATTATTTATGTTCCTATCATGATAGGCCTTCTCTCTTTCCTTCTGTACCTGCTGATGAAATCCTGCAACAAATTTGTCTTCCTCCAATTCGACCAACTATGCAAGCCTCTCTTGAACAACGCCAGTGTCATCCATATCTGTAAAGGCATCAATTATTAAGCTTGGCACCAGGTATTCCATTGGAACAATGGCTTTGAGACCATAAACCAACTTGAAGGGGGTCTACATCGTTAATTTTTTACAAGTGGTTCTATAGGCCCAAAGTACTATTGGTACTCTTAAATCCCAATCATCCTTGTTCACACTACAAATCTTCGTCAGCGTTGTCTCCAAGATATTTTTGAATGCTTCCACTATCCCATTTTCTTGTGGATGGTAGGGTGTGCTCTTCTAATGGTGGACTGTAAATTCCTCAGTTAGGGCTTCAATATTTTTATTTATGAAATGTGTGCCTTAATCACTCATAAGGATCTTTGGGCATCCAAACTTGGTTATGATGTCATCAAATATGAAGTGCACAACCGTAGTTGCACTACAGTCCTTAACTTCTCTTGCTTCAACCCATCTGGTCAAGTATTTTGTTGTTGTAATTATGTACCTTGCTCCTATACGCTTTCCTGGTGGGTTTATAGGTCCCACGAAATCAATGGCCCATTTCTAAAATTCTTGTAGGGTCAGTTGTGGTGCTAGTGGAATTGCATTCCTTCTGGAAGGTTTCCCAACTCTTTGGAATACATCGTAGGCTCGGTAATATTCTTTAGCATCTCTGTGTAAGGTAGGCAACCAAAGGCCAACTCTAAGAACCTTCTACACAGTTGCTTTCCCTGCGTAATGTCCTCCTGCGATGCCTTCATGAGCTTCTGCGAGGATCATCAATCGTTCTTCCTCCATAACACATCTTCTCAATATCTCATCAGGTCCCATCTTGTATAGTTGTCCATCTATAAGTGAAAAATCAGCAGCGTGCACTACTAGTTGTTTCTTCTGAGGAATTTTGTACTGGCTAGGGGCCATTCCTGTTGACATGAACTGGACTATCTCTGCGAAGTGGTCATCAATCTTTCTAATGGCCAGTAACTGTTCATCTCACAGCGTATCCTCCAAACTAGTTGGCTCTTCTCCATGTTCCAACCTCGACAAGTGGTCAGGACCTTTGTTCATTCTTCCTAGCTTTACTATGATCTCAAAGTCATATTCCTGAAAGAGCAGAATCCATATGCATATTCTCCCCCCCAACACTGGCTTGTTTACTAGGTATTTCAGCATGGAGTGATCAGTAAACATTTTAAAGTGTCCTCCCAACAAGTAGTGGAGGAATTTCTTCAGCATGTACACCATGGCTAACCCTTCTCTCTCAGTGGTGGTGTAGTTAACCTCTGTTGTTGATAGCTTTCTACTAGCAAAATATAATGGATGGTCAATGTCTCCTTCACTAGGTTGTGCTAACACAACTCCTAATGCAATGGAAGATGCATTGACATGCATCTCCAATCTGGAAAAATCAGAATGGGCGCAGTAACCATTTTCTATTTCAGTGTATCGAAGATCTGTTGGCATTCTTCTGTCCAACTAAATTGACAATGTTTCTTCAAAATATTCTCCATGGGTGTTGTAATCTGGTCATATCCTTTAATGAACTTTCTACAATATCTTGTGTGTCCCAGCGCAGTGCGCAACTATTTGACTGAAGTAGGAGGGGCTAGATCAACTATAATGGCAATTTTAGATGGATCGACCAGCAATCCCTGCTTGCATACAATATGACCTAACATCACTCCAAGCGGTGAGAAGAAGATGCATTTATTCAGATTCAAGGCAATTTGACACTGCCTTCATTTATCCAACATTATTCTTAAACATTCAATATGGTTTTTCAATAAGCTAAAAATAGTCCAATCATCAAAATATGCTTCTAGAAATTTATGCAAGAACTCCTTGAATGCTTCGACCACCACCCTGGAAAATATGGCTGGGACATTATTCAATCCAAATGGCATTACTATATACTAATGGGACCCCCATTCTGTTGCAAATGTGGTCTTGTGGATATCTTCCTTGGCAATCAGGATCTAATGGTATCCTGAAAATCCATTTGTAAAAGAATATACTTCCTGTCCTCCCACATTATCTAATACTTCGTCAGTGAATGGTGTAGGGAAGGGGTCATGCAAACAAGCATCATTCATCTTTATGATATCTATGCAGATCCTAATCTCTCATGTCTTCTTATCTTGCACCACCATAGGGATAATCCACTATGATTCTTCCACGGGTTCTATAATCCCAGCTTCCAGCATTCTATCAAGCTCAATCTTTACTTTCTCCTTATATTAAGGGTTCAATCTGTAGAGTCTCTGTTTGACTGTTCTTTCATCTGGTTTCAAAGGGATCCTCATCTCTCCCATAGGCCCTTTAATACCCTTCATATCAGTGAACTTGGATGGAAACAAGTCTTGATATTCATGCAGTAATTCTATAATCTTGTCAATAGTGGTAGCATCCCAGTAATCCCCAACATTTGCAAGCTTTGGTGTTTGTTTTGTTCCAATATTGACCTTCTTAATCTTGATTGGTTGTCGAATGAATGGTAACTCAACTCATGGTCCTTCCACATCTCTTTGGCCTTCTGTTTTGGCGATGTTTACCTTTCTTGGATAATCATCTTCATCACCATTGATGTTGTAACAACCTTGCAGTTTCTGTAGAGGCACAGTCCATTCATCCTCTTCTTGCTCCAAAGGGAGGTTAGTTGCCTCCTTGAATACTTTCTGTCTTAAAATCTGCAATGCTTGATCTACTGAAGGATATTGACTTTCAAATAAGAAGGTGGTTACAAAATTCTGAGTCATACCTTCCCAATCTGTAGTGATGAGGCGCAGCTCTGCTTGAAGGTACTAGTTGATAGGTTTCGTGTCCAACGTGTTAATGAATTTGTGCACCCACTTCTCTTGAGGGATGTTGCTCTAGGCTGCTTCGTAACTTCGCACATGGTCCTTTGGGTAGCTTCAACCTATGTATCAAACTTCGCAGTCTTCTACTTGTGCTTAGAATCGCGCTATCATCAAGGTACGACATTGTACCCAATATGTAATGTTGGTTTTCTATGTCCCCCACCATCTTGTTGGGGTTTCTTTCAGGGCCTAATCCATCGCCAACAATCTTTGTTGCACTGGTACACTTTCTTCAAAGTCCGACAAGAATGTTTCTAAAGGATTCATACCATCAAAGGTGGGTAAGTTACTTACTGTTGTGTCGATCCAACAAACTTCTCTGGTTAATCTAGCACATCTTCTTGTAGATACTTCATACATTTTGTTCTGCCAGTTCTCCAGTGCTTCTTCTAAGTCTGATGAACATGTGTTGTCACTTCGCCAACTTAGGTTTCCATCGGTCGTAGGATTAATGTAATCATGTTGTTTGGCTATTAATTTGTATATGTTTTCCAGTTCATATGCACAGTCTTCTTCTTTGATGGGATCTATGTATCGATGACCTTCATATGGATCTAAAGGTGAAATGACCCTAAGGCCATCTCTTTCAAAAGTCATACGTATTTTCTTTAAATCAACCACAGTGGAATTATTGAAAGCCCAATCAATTCCTAACAATGCAGTGTAAGGAAAACTATCATCAACTATCTCAATTACCTCAAAATATGTAAACGTTCTTACTCCTTCAATGTCCACAGGGACATGTTCCAGTATACCAAAGGGGCTTACAGCTTGTTGATTAGCCATTTTGAGCTTGATAGGGGAGTAGATAAACCTCGGTTTTCCCATCAGTGCCCAAGTTTGCTTCGTCATGACATTGACCTCCAACCCTAAGTCGAGGACCACATAGTCTATATCATATTCACCTATTTGAGCATTGAAGTGTAATTCCTTATTTTTCCTTCTCTTCTTAGCAATTTGGTGTACTTCCCTATTCAGTAAGGGGTCTATCTTTCCTAGCTCATACTATCTGATTAAATTTTGTAGTTCTTGTAGAGTGCTCTCATCCTGAATCAACTTAATACAAGTATATAGAAATTTCATGAGCTTGCTTACCTATTTTCCTTCTCTTGGCGAAGCAGAATGATCAAATGCCTGAGGCATTCCATATTCCCTTACTTCTTGTTGTGTCTTTGATGAAGAGCCTTAGTCTCCTTTTAACTCTTTTCTTGCCTCCTCAAATATTTGTCTTTCTTTCTTTGCATCAAAGGTTTGTATCTTCTCTGTAGCTTTCCTGATTCCTGAGTCTTCTATAGTATTTCCTTGGATCAGTCTGTCTCCTCCTGTAATAGTGCCTCCTCTAGTGATAAAAATGACTCTAGGGTCTTCTCTATGAGGTTCATCATATATCAGTTGCACTTGCGGGTTTTTTTGAGGTCCTATTCTCTCCTGAAACTTAGCTAGCAATGTTGGACATTCCTCAATAACATGCTCGAAGCAGTTGCAGTAGATGCAAGTGGTACAAGGGTTGTGACAGTGCTTTGCCAAGTGTCCTAGATGTGAGTAGTTATAACAGATGATCTATCCTCGGCCTTGACCCATACCTCCTCCTCCTCCTCCTCCTCCTCTGTATCCACCACGAGGATTGAAGTTTCCTCTCCCAGGGGAGTTGTACTGCATAGTGTTTTCTTCTTGTTGTACTTCGCCTTGAATTTTGTATATATCTCTTGACCTTTCATGCATGAGATCATAATCCCTACAATCCCTATCATCATGTCTGATGGACTTACAGAACATGCAATATAAATTTGTGGGTGTCTAAACATATTTTTGCATGTAATAGCACTCACCAAGGCGATGTCTATTTCGGCATACCTCGCACCAAGTTAAGGTGACTTGTTTCAAAGGGATCGGAGCTCCAAATGCCAAGTATTCATGGAATAAGGGAAAGTTCTCCTTGTCATGGCCTTCTGATATGCATTTGACACACCAAATGTATTCTCTTTTATCTTTTCCCTTGTCTTTCTTCATATCTTCGACCTCTAGAGACAAACTAGTTAGTTGACTCAAGATTTGGCTCATTCTTGAACTGGATTCTCCCATAGGGGTTGATTCTAGCTTCATGGTGATATCCAATGCCTCGACCTGTGAAGCAATCTTCTATTGCATCAGAAGCACTCTGATGTGTGGTAAAAAAGCAGCAATGAACCACTCTTTATTCTACTCATCTGGGATCTTAAAAGTCAATCGGCCTGTTAAGTTCTTATATCTTTGTTCGAATTCCCAAACAGGTTCAGCTACCTTCTATTTGATATCTTTCAGCTCTGTAATACATTGTGACTCCGACTTGGGTTTCTTGAACTCTGTAGTCAACACATTCTTGATCACATTTAGTGGCTTAGGTTGTGAAAGTCCTTGGGCAAGCTTCATGTACCATCTTAGTGCACGATCTCGAAGGGTATTACTAAATTGGGTTCTTTTAACTACTTCGTCGGTGACATTTTTAATATTCCATACGGCTTCACATAGGAACCATTGTTGATCAGGGTCTTCAGACCCATATCCCCTAAATATAGGGAGTCTCATATCGTCTGCCATAGATCTTCCTAGGTTTCATGTCTAAGTATGTGGTGGACTACTAGTGATAGTGCTTTGAACACTCTGGTGACTTGGATTACTCTGATTGCTTAATGTTGCTGAGACAACAGGGGGATTAGTAGTACTTACCTCAGCAATCTGTGCAGTTCCTGAAGTTTTTGGCTCATCCTGATGAGGTTCTTCAGCTTTATCTTCCTCTTCCCTGGCAGGTTCTAAATTCTCTTCGTCTGTTAGGTCTACCTCTTCTCCACTGTAGAAACCCTCATCCCCGTAGTTCTGCTTGAATAAGTTCACAAGATGAACTTCTCAGAACACTCTCCCAATGTGTGTATGTCATCCTCTGTGTCGTTTTCATTGTCCAAATTCTTTCACATTAGATTTTTCAAATCCGACCAATCTACTGTATCTTCAAGATGTTCTTCTCATGCAATAGCATCTTGATTTTCAGCTTCATAAAATGTAAAAATTTTCCTCTAGGTCCCTTGAAGAAATATCTCTCGTCTTGGCTATATGACTCTATTATGTCAACATAAAACTCGGTGATGTACCCTCCAATGGTGCTATCAAACCAGTGATCTACTACTCGTGACATGGAGTTATCAAATCTCTTGACCTTCTTGATCAGCGCTGATGTCCAAACTACATGAGATCTAGATCTGATCTCAAACTAGGTATTAGCTAGCCTAGCTAACCACTCATATAGCTCCTGATGGATTCCTCCAAATAAAATCTTATGTATATCAGTAAATATATATCTCTCCAACCAATCCTCTGTACTACAATTAGGGTTCTTGTTCTAGGCTTCAGTGAAGTCATTTTCTTGATCCTCTATCCACTTCTAAATCTTTGTCTTTGATGGGAACCACCTTGACATTCCCTCACGAAGATTCTTGTCCCGGCAACGGAACCATTTTTTGGCACAGGGGTAGACCTAGGGTTCAACTCCAAGAGTGCACCAACAAGCCCTAACTACTAGCCCTTTCGGCTACACATGCGAAGCATATGCAGTCTCACCCGAAGAATCTATGGGGGGGTTGCAAAACAGATATGTCTACAACCAAGGGAATGTTTATTAAGGTTGGTTGTCATTGATGTCAACCCTTGAAGAAAGACCCGTAGCACAAATTTTTGGGTAATGGACCCAATAGTGTTTGATGTAAATATGACTCATTATTTTTTTGTCATGGTTGATAAGAAGTAAATATGGATGAACTCCAAAGTGGTCCCCTTATGGTGAAATCCCTCATGGGAAGACACTTTGTGGAGTAAGAGAACCCATACTTAATTATGGAATAATGAGATGAAGGAAAGTGAATTTGTCAGGGAAAAAATCCTAGATGGATAGTTCTTGTCATGTCATTTCCGGTGGTATGTGGAACATCACATAATTCCTCACGGTTAGAGAGTTATGGCCATGAGAAGTTGGAGACCCCAGGTTTGGGTAATGGACCCAAGTTTGTTTGATGGATAATG
>ML777089.1:598664-611242 GCA_009831015.1 Picea engelmannii
TTCCAGTTGCAGCTGGAAAACAAAGGAAGTTGGTGCTTCCAATGAATGTAATTCTTCAAGACATATAAGAAAAAACATTCTGTGGTTTTTTCCCGATTTGGGTTTCCACGTAAAACATTGGTGTACTATGTATGTGTATGATTTTTCATTTGTTCATTGCTTATTTACTCTGTAGTTATTGGATAATAATGCTTCATTGATATAGCACTTGGATTATATGGTTAAAATGGATTAAATTGCTTTATTACTGATTCACCCCCCCCTCTCAGTAATCCAACAGGGAAATATCAAGTGGATCCAACACTATAACAATACAGTAGGCATATATCACTTATCATCTTAGATCTAATCCACACATCTATCATATCTACCACAACAATGCAATAACAATATATCAAGGAAAAATAACACAGCATCAATCACACACACAAGACAAATATACGTGGTTCACCCTCTCTCTAGGGCTACGTCCACAGAACTGTGCTTTATGATATATTAAGATAGAGCATACAGTTCTTGTTTTCTCTCTTAGCTAGTATATCTCTCTCTTATTCTCTCTATCTCTTCCCTCCCTGCGCACCCAGTTGAAGATCTTAAAATACAGAAGGCTCTCATACTCATCACTTCTCTCTCACCCGATATTACTCACCCAATCATACAACAACAATAGTAACAACAATGACAACCACTAGATCGAACCTTCTTCCCTCATGTAGGTTCTTATTTATACATTACAATATCTCACCGACACCCTTAGGCCAAAACCTAGGTGTCAAAACCCTAGATACAAAAACCCTAGGTGTCTAAAACCCTAGGTCAACTTGACCCGCATTTTCATGGCTTCGCCAACTTATCTTTCCTTCCTTTTCACGTGGTGCTCCAAAGCATCTGACGGTGGATTTTTCCTCTTGTTGAGTTGTCCACG
Source organism: Picea engelmannii (assembly GCA_009831015.1). Classification (NCBI taxonomy): domain Eukaryota; kingdom Viridiplantae; phylum Streptophyta; class Pinopsida; order Pinales; family Pinaceae; genus Picea; species Picea engelmannii. The sequence continues at coordinate 599,590 of ML777089.1, forward strand.
ATCCTTCTTCCTTGGTGATCTGTCATCCTTGATCTCCTCATCCAACGACTTGATTTCTCAAACTTCGCTTTCTCTTCTCTGCTCGTTTGCTCACTTCGACCCAATAACAGTCACTATGTCTTCCGCGAAGTTCGTATTTTTCCTTTTATCCCTTGTTCTTTTCTTACTTCTATAACCAAGGGCCAATAATGTCCCAGTCTTCTACAAATATAGCATAGTGTCATTTTTATCTTTCTCTTAAACGATCCCCAACCTTTTCTATACTGCGCACTGGGATCACAATGATGGACCTGCAATCTGAAAAATTCTTTCTAGGGTCCTACACCCGCTTGTTAGTCCAAAAATTATTTCTATGCATAAGGATAACATATCTTTCACTATCTCTATCAAATTTATTCAGATCAAATCTTTTTTCTTCTATCTGTGCCCTAGTTTTGAGACTAGGACCAAATCTATCAAACATACCTAGATTCATACTTTCGAAACAAAAATTTCCACTTATCTTACCTTTATTAGGGCACAAAGCTTTAATATATTACCTCTTTCATTAAATCAGTCTTCCTTCTCTTAGCATAGAGCTTCGCAAGTCAAGTAGAATATTGCACACTACGGCAACAGATCTACGCACAGAGATTTTTCTTTTCTTCAGTTCCCAGCAATCACAGTTTCATGTCTCAAAAACGGAACCATTTGTGGGCATATGGGTAGATTCAGGGTTCAACGCTTCAAAATCACACCAAAAAAACCCTAACTACCAGCCCTTTTGGCAACACCTGCAAAGCAGATGAAGTCTCACCCGAGGTAGAGGTAGGGGGGCTTGCAAGACTCAAGTGTCTACAACCTAGATGAGACACAGATCTATGATTACAACACTTAACAAAGCACTTTAGCCAATAACATGTATTAAATTATTATTATTATTCACTTTTCATATTAAACCCTAAATACATAACATCGCTATAATAAACAAATCAACACCTCTAAGCACTCAACATCAGTTCAGATCTAACATGCATTCACATCACAAAGCACGAAGAAATCATAGATCTATCTATCATACATCAAGAACAATATACTAAGAAAATATAAGCATAACCATCATGAGCACATAGCACCAAGCACAATAACATAGGATATACGTGGTTCACCCCAGTGTGTGGTTATGTCCACCAACTCTTCTTCTTATTTATTAGATTCTTCCAATCTTATTACATGCACCAAGCCACAGATCCAACTCTGTGAAGGACAGGAGATCTGTGCACACCTCGCCAGATCCTCCTTCCTCAGATTAGGTCGAGTCACAAAGCCAACTACAACCACTTGCACTTAGCTCTACAATTCTCACATATAGTATGCACAAAGAATTCACAACTATTCGCACTTAGCAACCCTCACAGGTTCTTGCACAAAGTCGATCAGAACTAGTAACTCTACTTGCACTAAGCCATTCTACTTCTTACATTATTAGACACTTATTTATACATTACAAAAGGGCCTAAACATGGGTAAACCCATGGGCCGACATCCCATTCCCATTACATAAACCCTAAAATCCCCAAAAATCTTGCAAACAGGGCAAGATCCTGCGATCTCCGCTTCACCTAGGCGCTCCATCTTCGACCAGCCTATCGAAGTCCCAAGAATGGTCAAACATGACCAGCATTTCCTCAAAACCTGGTTAAATGCCAACATGGCCTCAAGCAGGCTCTGAGGGCATGGCATGACAAGATGGACTCCTACTTGTTGTCATAGAACTTTGTACATTGTAAATCAGACCTAAATGTATACATGCTCAAGACAGTTGATTCACTTCAACTCTTAGTTTTGTATGTTGATGATTTGTTGATCATCATTTTCTCAACTTCAGCGATTGTTGCAGTCAAGAGGATTCAACATGACAGGTTTTTTACGACAAACATGGGTCTGCTACACTTCTTCATTCGACTCGAGATCAGTCAAGATGCGTCAGGCATCAAACTATCTCAGGCCAAGTATGCACGAGATATCCTTGAGAGATTTCACATGACAGACTGTAAGTCTTCTCCGACTCCTTTCCTATGAGGATTCAAACTTGAGGATGGAGATGAGACTTTACTGGTTGACAACACACTGTAAAGACATCTAGTGGGGAGCTTGTTGTATCTCACACACTCCAGACCAAACCTCTCCTATGCAATTGGTACAGTTTCCAGGTTCATGCAAGAGCCAAATGAGCTACATTGGAAGGATGCAAATCATATCCTTCGATACGTACATCTTCACCAAGACCTTCACTGAGCAGAAGTTCCATTCTCTGCAAAGTCGTCTTGGAGTGAAGGACACAGTTACCTAGAAACTGTATTTCTTCATTTTACATACATTGTACCTTGAGGGGGAGGTTTCCCATGAGGTTTTCCCTCTTTCCTCACTTTATTTCAGTGTATATTTTGTATTTGGTTACCTAACATGGCCTCATTGTCAAGACCCATTCTTTATTTTCACCATGGTGATGTTAAGGGGGGGTGTTGGAGTTACTTCACACACACCTAGGATTTATTTTTCCTAAGGTTTTTCCTTGTTTATTAGTCATAATTAGTCATTATCCAGTCTCCTATATTTTAGGGGAGAATAATCTCTTTCAATGGACACTTCAGTTTGACTAGTTGAGTTGAGTCTAGATGTTGCATTTTTTTTGTCTCCATGCAACATTGGGATCATCACCATGTTAATGCACACTTGCCTTGGGATAATCACCATATTGGAGCATTACCCTTGATTCCTTGATATACTCCTCACTACACTATGTTCATTCAGTTAACTGAAGATAGTTGACTAGTTAACTCAGCTAGGTAGCAGTTCACTCCTGTAACTTCCTGAGAGACTAGAATAAGTGGCAGTTCACTCCCATAATTGTTTGTGTGTGTCCAGATCACTCTAGACCACCACTATGGTGCATTATTTCTCCTCCAGTGTGCATTGATTGAGTTATACAGAGTATATCATGTGTAAATTATTCATTATTCACAACGATTAATGAGAATTCTTCCATTCTTTCTCTCCTTCTTCTTATTTCTCAATATTTCTCTGCAAATGTGTGTAGTATTTTCTAGATAGATATATTTTGTGTAGGTTAAACACATTTACAGGGTCTTACAACCGAGTGCCAAAAAATGGTTCAATTTTCAAGACCCAGAATATGTCATTAAAGGAATGTTTTGGAGGCTAACTAAGAAAGAGCTCTCAAATTGGCTAGAAGGGAAGGAACGTGAATTTAATCAAAAAGAGAATAGAACCCCTCGGATTAGCGACAATAAATGGATGCAAAGGTATGTGTACATAGAGCTACATGAGATTTTCTTTGTAGAATTTCCAATTATATTAAATGAGTGGTTAGAAATATTGGTGGAGAATACTGGAAGGTACAAAACTGCAATCTTGAGGAACTAGACTCCTAAGTTGGTAAGATAGTTTAATTTTGTAAGAAATAAGACTTCTTGTGCAGTTGATTTCTAGTTGGACAGTATATTGGGAGGATATATTACATAATTTGTAGTGGATTATACCTAGTCATACAATGTTGTAGAGAGGTATTTCTTCAAAGGTCTATGCGGAAGGTTCATGAAATCATTAGGTATGTGGATAAAGATGTTGTTGTGTGACAAGTGTGTGATGATAATGCAGTTTGATTGCTAAGGGGATTCACACAATAGGGGAATTGAGAGATGAAAAGTGGATATTCTGAAGGTAGGAAAGAATGAAGGAAGAAATGAAGAAGGAAGGGAGGGAATGAGAATGCGAAGAACTGAAGAAGTGGTATTAGAAGAAGAAGATGAGTTTGGAGTACTACGTAGTGGAACAAGGTATAAGAGGTGGAAGACTAGGGATGAGAAAGGAGAGTCGCGCAATGATCCTAAGGGAAGAGAACCCTGTGTAATCATCCAGATTGTAGAAATATTGTACATAGAAGGAGAGGAAGAAAATTATCAATTTAGTCTGACAATAGAAGAGCCATTAAATCTTGTTTGTACTAGATCTTGTGTCAATTCCACGAACCCTTGTGTGTCACCTAGATTGGAAATCACATTCAAGTATTTTTCAAAATAACTTATAGTTAGCAAGGGAGGACATAATAGAAGTATACAAAGTAGTGGAAGCAGTGTGATGAGTCAGAGTCAACCAACATTTCCTAGGGGAGTAAATACACCAAACAACATGGTAGGGTTAGACAACACATTGAGACTACCTAAGTTCCAAGGATTTGGTTCAAAGGATCCATAACAACATCTATTCATATGTGAAACAATTTGGGCTGCGAAGAATGTCCAAGAAGATGCTATAAATATTTCACAGTTGGAAACAAAATTTAGAGGTTGTGCATTATTTTAGTACATTAAACTGCATAGTACCACACCTATAGGACAAGCTGGGACATTAGAAAAAATAATAAAAGCATTGTTGAAAGATTTCAAGAAGCCAAAATCTGAGTCCTAGTACATTACAGAATTGAATTAAATCAAACAGGTGCAGACTGAATCCATTTGGGACTATGATCAAAGCTAAAAGGATTTGATGGGTAGACTGACATTCTAGATCCCTGATCAATAGCACAAAGAATGGTTTATTGCAGGACTTCTACCACACATTCGTAATCCATTGATTCAACAAAAGGTTGTGTCGCAACCTGAGGCTTTGGAGATTGTAGTGAAATTAGAAGCATCCCTTGCAGGAGAAAGTGAAGGGATGGTGCAAGTCTAGATGCAATTAGTTGCCTCAACAATTCAATTGGAAGAACTTACCAAAGGGAAGGAAAAGCGGGAACAAGTTTGATGTACCATGTGTACAATTGAAGGATACCATAAGGAAGAATGCCCAACATTTGTGTAGTATTTGGCGACTGGAGAACCAACTCCATTACCAGGAGGGGGATATTGTGAAATATGTAAGAAATGGGGACATTATCTGACCAAGTTTCCATTACTGCAGAAATACCAGAGTACACCAAGGAACTTATTTTGGAACTTCTGCAAGTCATTCGGGCACAAATAGAAGGATTTCCGCACATTTGATTTGATGAGAGAGGGAACTTTAGATATGTATAGGATTCAGGAGAAAAATGTTACGACATAAGGAGGTGGTCCATAGTATAATAATTAGAGAGGTTTTAATTTAGGAAAATGAGGAGGATTTGGTAGAGGAGGTAGAGGACCAATAATATGCTACAATTGTAATCAACTGGGGCACTTATCTCGTGATTTCTTGAACCCTTGTACAACCTGCACATATTATAGAGAATTGGACCATACAACAGAAGATTGTCCTCAACTACTTGTGAGATGGCATGCAAGAGGGAATGAGAACCAAAACCAAAATTAGAACGTCCAGAAAATATCAGCCAAGAAATTAAATGAAGGACCTAGAATTGCAGTTGTTACACACAGAGGCACTAGAACATGGGCTATTGCGATGAATGGGGGAAGAAAGTTGAGAAATCGATAAGGAAATCAGCAAAACATATGCCAACATTCGAACCTCAGCAAGAAAAGGAGACATATCATAGAAAAATAAAAGAGATACTCAGACCGGATTAGGTAGCATTAACATCATATGCGCCTCATGTTTGTGATCTTGTACTATGCTAGAGAAGCCACTAGGGAAGGTAAGTACTCTGAGATATTTTTTGAGGAGTTGCATAGAGTTGATGAAACATGAAACTGTGTTAAATGAATTATGTGAAATGATTGATCATTGCACACAAGAAAGGTAAATTACTATCGCATAGAGGGTAGTGAATGAGGTATTGAGCAGAAAGAGGACTAACAAAAAATTCAGATTAAGTGTGAAGATTGGGGAATATGATGTGGATAATGTTGTTTTAGAATTGGGATCGGATGTAATTTTTTTACAAATGAAGACCTGGGAAATGATGGGGAAACCCAAGTTGATTCGGTCTCCTATTCAATTAAGGTTGGTGAACCAACACAAGATAGTCTCGATTGTCCAATTGATGGGAGTACCTATGAATATAGATGGACTGCGCAGTGAAGCAGAGTTTGAATTCATTGAGATCATGGATGATAGTAATCCATATCCAGCACTTATGGGACTTGAATGAGCCTTTGATAATCAAGCGATCATATACATGAAGAGGAGGGAGACGACATTTGAGGTAGGAGACTTGAAGGCTACTGCACCATTGGATCCAATAAAAGGAAAGAGGTATATAAATCCAACGAGAGGGAATGAAATTGACAAATTGTATAATATGAATACGCAGATGGGTGATTATGTTAACCCCACTGAAAACAGTGTGCTAATTTGGAGAATAATTATCTCATGTGCATTAGATTTAGAGGAAGGTCTAGAACATTGGTAGCATAGAATGCACGAAGTATCAACTAGACGATGTGCACGCATAACTCGATCATTGAGCTAGATTGGAATGGAGTTATATGATCCACCCAAGAATGATGGATTAACTAATATAAGCTAGTTTGTAAACGTGTTTGAGTTTCAAGTACCCAAATCGGCATCGCCCTCCCCCAGTCGATCGGCAAAAAACATGCATTGTTTGTCGGCCAACCAGGTGTTGACGATTAAAATTGCAACGAGGAATTTCACCCGCAAAGTATTGCTAAAGCCCTATTATTTAAACTATGATAATAATATAATACTAGTAGGTGGTACCCCCTTGTAGACTGGAGGCTCGGAGATAGTCATATCACACATTTTTTGTTGTTGTTTCGATGTTGCTTGTAGGGTCCTATATCGTTTACAGTGCAGTCATGGTTTCATTTTGGATATAGTAACAAGTGGATGATTCATTTTATGGGATGTTATGTTATTTAAATCTTTATTTTTATGTTATGATTGGCATATACTTACAGTTTCTATGTTTAATCATGTCACCATGATTTATTACCTGGCTACACATACACAAGAAATATGTTAGTAATGACATAACCAAAACAAAGAGAAGAAACTTATGGGGAAAATCCTAAAAGAAAAGGCCTATGTTTAAGCTATGTTAAAGGTTATGTGAAAATGGAAATATAAAACATGTTAGCGTTAGTCCTAACTATTATATGGTTGGTTAGTGGCTATGCGATTTTTCATTTGAGTTATTTTGGGGTGCATGTGATATTGCAAGGCATATGGTATGGCATGAAAAATTGGCAAGGGTTAACGTGAATGTTTTGGGTGGCAAATTTGGCAAGGAATATTGTCACAGGTTTCAAAGTTTTGGAAATTGATTACATGGTTTAAATGATATGGTGAGTGTTTGTTGTCTTGTACTTCGAAATTGAATAGAAGAGGATATGGAAGCGACGTGAAGTAAATGCATGTCACTCCATACTCTCCCCATCAGGTTGTCACCCTAGTATGGTTCTTGTTGCATTTTGATCTGTTGGTGGTTAATCTTCGCAATTCATGCTTGGGAAGAAAACGCTCATCCAACTCACCCTTTTAAGATCTCGGTTACAGGTATGGTTCTTTTTCACCCCATCCATGAATTACGCTCTATGTATGAATGAATAATGGCTCAGTAATGCTTCGTTTTGTGTTTTCCTGAGAATTGCAACTGTGTAAATGCATGGTTTTTCTCTCTGTAATGACTCTGTAATTTTTCGGATTACAAGTAAAAGAATTATTTTTGGTTGAGTTGTGCATTCGTTGGTTGCTCTGTTGGTTAAAATCGTGGTGGGTCTCTGTGGATTTTTAAATGTATATGGGTATTATCGCTCTATGTTTTAATGGTGGAGGGTTTCTCTCTGTGTATTATTTTTGGTTGATTCCTCATAGTCATGAGTGTAGCCCTATCCAATCATGTTCAAACTTCCATTTGGTTGTTGTGTATTTTTCCAGATTCATGGTTGTGGGATCAGTTTCTTGGCACAAAAATATTTCAAGAATTGGTCTTAAGGTGGTCATAACGTCGATATATATGCTTTATGGTTTTTGGGTGATGCAAGTTATGCCTTGGGTTATGCATCCTCACTGGCATTGTTTTCAAATGATTAGGCTCTTAAGAAATAGACAGAGGCTATACCTATGTGTGTTCTGGGTAACCATCATTGTCCAGTGGACATTCGCTTCTCCTCTACAAATGTAAGATGCACTATGTGCATCATTTTTCTACCCTACCCATCATTGTTTCCTCTGTGGCTAGTTGTTGTGCCATTGCCCAGACTAGGAATTATAAGGAACCATGTAGTTTCTACTATGCTTGTATCGAAGGGTCTTTGCCTATGGTTGATATGTCTCTGAGGAACTATAGTTATCTGTGTTATTGATGACTGAGCGCACTCTTGATTACCTCTTTGTATTTTTCGTGATAGAGCCCAATCTTAAAAAAAATCCCCAAATTTTCTTACTCATGTCGGGCATCTTTTTGGTTGTCAAAAATTGGTTATCAAGTGGAGTGGTTATGGAATGTTTTGTCCAGTCCCTACCTCATCTTCCTAGGATGAAATCAGTTGAAAAATTGTGATTGAGAATGAGTAATAATATGTATTCAAAGGGCTGCCTCTTTTTCATTATACTTTGAATCATTATGTTCTACAGCAAGGTGTTGATTGCAAATTGGAGACTCTTGTGTGTTTCACTAGGCTCGATCAAGGTTATAGAAAATTATGGAATTGGTAACTGTGTGCATTTCATTATGTTCGTTGTGCATGTATTATGGAATTATCATGCATATTATGAATGGTTTCATTGACAATGATGAAGCTCGGGTTTATGTTGACTATGGTTCCATTACAAGAACTTATTGGTTGATATGTTGAAGAATGTATGAAATCGGGCATGTTTTGGAAGTTTGTTCAATTTGGAAAGGGACCTTTGTATATGTTTTAATTGGCCAATTGTGAATTTATGGACAGTGTATGATATTTTTATAGCGATGTGTTATGGATAGAGGTGGAGAAATGTTGTTGTGTGTTTTCTTTTGATTCTTAACAGGAAAGGAAAGAAATTAGAGACCAAGCATTTTTTTAACAAGATTGTTGAAAGTTGTTTCGATTATGAGTATGATCACAGGTTGTTCTAATTGAGAAGTTTTGAAGAATTTGAATGTTGAACAGTGAACAGTTTTGATACACAGTAATTATTGAATTGGTGTTGGTATTTTTTGTATTGAGTACAGAGTTATGTTTATTGATTACTTGAATTTTTTTATGAATAGTATTCGTTATTTCCCTGCCATTCTCTCACGTTTCCGCACATTACAAGTCCCCTCACCTTTCTATATTCACTATTCACTCTCTGTTCTTAAAATTAAATTATAGTTAAATGAAAACTATGTATTATAGCAGTTGAAGGATGAAACAGGGATGAGTTATAGTTGATATGTTTTTTTATTACAATACAGTTGATTGTTTGATGATTTGTTGAGCAGTAATCATAATCTACCCCTCTTCATTTTACCACTTTTCGCTCAATGCAATCCCTCATATATCCCAGAACCCTTATTCACTCCCTACCCATTGACAAGTATTAAATGATTTTATGGATTGGATTGCATGAGTCTAATGTGTTGTTGAGCCAAACTTTGTTTCATATTTAAAGAGATGTCATGTATGGTTTGTTGAAGAAACTATTTGCTAATAATTAATGCATACAGGAATGAGCTTCTTTAGCAAAGGTAGCCATGGTCAGGGTAACAGGGGAAGAGGAAATTGGAACATGGACCCTAGAAGGCCAAGGTTTTCTATACATTTTGATGCAGACTCACAAGAGTTGAGCCAGCTATTTCAAGCTGGATTTTTTAACTGGATTGGACAAGGAGTGGTCCAACCTAGGCTAGAAAGGCCTCCTTTCCAAGCCCCACATGTCCCTTGTATCCTAGTTCCCCCTCATGTATCATTACAACTTGAATTCCCTGAAAATGAAAAATGGCAAGAGATTGTCCACCTGGCAGTGTCCCAACATCGTGGCTAGACCAATTTGTCTCTACATGTTCCTCCTCCACCAGCTAACCAAATTGTCCAAGCTGCCCCTGTACACTCACCAGCACAATCTTCCCACGCAAGAAAAAGGTTAAAATCAAAGCCCACCATGCTCCTAATAAAGGAAAAGTTGTTGTTTCCCCCTCCTCTCCCTCAAATGACTCTGTCAAATCTATTTCATCCTGCATGCATTTGAGATATGATTGCTCTTATGTTATCAGTGAGATCGGGACTAAAGGCTCCACATAACCTAAGGCAGATTCAGAGAAATCAAAGGGAGACAACAACAACAAGGGGAAAATTTCCTCCCATAGTGGCAAATATGGTTTTTGAGTGTTTTTATTTATTGATTGTTGAGAGAAGTTGACTTCTGAAGATTTTGGACAACACACTATTTTTTGGATATGTTGGATATTATATTTTTGGATATGGTTTCAAATATCATTGATATTAATTTTCAAGTTATGAGATTGATGATGGGAGCCACAAGGAGGGATGTATTTTATTGATTAACTAGTTGTGTTTATTCTTGTTAAAGAAACTAAAGGGAGTTACAAGGGGTCCCACCTACTAGTTATTATTTATTAAAGACCCTTATTATTATTTTATTGATTTTCCCCCTAAACTAAAAACTTGGTTGAGTTTTAGTTAACTTAACTAAAAAGGTAGTTTAACTACTTCAACTAATTTTGATTGCTTAAAGGAAAAAAGAGAAGGAGGAACAAATAATAATAGAAGGAGAAAGCATACTAAGGTCTACTCTTGAGTTTTATTGAGATAATTCAGTTTTCATTCATTCTTTAATTCATTGAAAGTCTAATTCTCTTTTATGATAGTAGGGTCCTATTGTAGTCAGAAAGATTCAAGGCTGAATTACGTCATTCAGACACTTTTTTTTTAGAGGTGTTGATCTATTTTTGATAGTCTGTGTAGACTTGTCTGTTTGTGAATTAAATTTCATGACTGATAAAGGATATTGTGCAGATTCGAGTGGGCAACAATCTATGGCAAGTTGATCCAGCTTTTAAAGTTCAGTTTTTTACTTTCTGTCAGAAGTCCTTTTGTATGGTTTTCATCAGGGACATCTAAGTTTGACTTTGGTCCAAAATTCCTCAGGGAATTTTGTAAAGAGAACGATTCTTCGATAAATTGGAATGAAATAACTGATTGCTTTATGTCTCATCTATGATGCTTATTGACTTGGTATTTTTACTTCTGTCTCTACATTTAATTCAACATCTGTTATATTCATAAAATTACATAAACATTGAATTTTTCAACAATATTTCATTTATAAAAAACTCAGCCTAATCCCTTGTAACCAATACTTGTGGATTAGGAAACAATTTTTGATGGCTATAAACATAGGGTGATATTCTCGTCTATCTTGCTTTAGCCAAGTAAGATCTGAAAATGATTGAGTAAGATCATTCCATATATTTTCCTCAACACCAGGGGAGGGCGATTCCCGTCATCTCCCTCCTCAGGCTGACCAGAAAAAAAAAAATTAAAATTAATTTAAAAAAAAAAACAATAAAATTTAATTAAAACTATTTTTTAAAATTAAAAAAAAAAAAAAAAAATTGGTTTTTTTGGGGGGTTTGTAGGTTTTGGTTTGTTGGTCAACCAAAAATGGGCCCCCGGCGCATTGTTTGTCAGTCAGGGAGGGAGATGCCCGGCATTCCCTCCCTGGGTTGTCTGAACAAAAAAAATTAAAATTAATTTTAATT
>ML777089.1:611408-638025 GCA_009831015.1 Picea engelmannii
AAAAAAAAAAAAAAAAACAATAAAATTTAATTAAATCTATTTTATAAAATTAAAAAAAAATAGGGTTTTTTGGGGGGGTTTCTTGGATTTTGGCTAATTGTTCAACCGGGCCCCCGAATCTCCTATGGCCAATTCTGATCGCGAACTTGGTCCCAAGGTGTCGGAGGCAATTCCTTGTATTGTCCTAGTGACCAAAAAGCAAAAAACACTTAAAAATTCAAAATACAAAACTTTTAAAAGCGGTAAAACGGTAAAAAAAAAAAAATTAATTAGGCTTGAAGTATAGTAAATTTAGGGGGGGGTTGTCATTTTTTAGGCTTCAAACATGATAAATTTTGCTAAAATTTCTTTCAAAATATACAAAAAAAAAAAATGAAAATTCTTTATCTATTTCCAAAAAAATATAAAAAATCACATGAAATTTAAGGTTTTCAATGTTTTGCATAGATAAAAAGCTTAATTTGTTTTTTTCCTATAACATATAAAATTAAAAAGAAAAAAACACTATCCTATGAAATGTGTAGTCTCTCCTTGTTGAATTCCCTTGATGTTTCTCCATTATAGCTTTCTTCAAAGTATTTAACGAACGTCGCTCGATTGCTCCAAAATATTCAACAAACGTTGCTCAATAGTTGATGTTATGTAAAAAAAAAAAACAAGAGTGTGTATGTATACCAAGTACTATACCACTTGTTAGTTAGTTTAGTGCATATGGGATAAATAAAATAGAAGAATATTATGTATATATATCAAATATTATATAAACGATCTCTATGTTTAATCAATGTGGGATAAATTAAAAAAGATAAAACATAATGTAATTAGATTGATGAGATTTATATGGTGAGGAGTGTTTTCGGGTGTGTTCGGAGAGACCACAGTATTGTCAATGGATTGTTGACGTTTCGGATCCATCATCAGGACAAGAAGCATGGGTTTTAATTGGAGAGAAGAGTTGGTTATAAATATTGATACTAGGTGTGGGGGGGGAAATTATGTGTCGGTTGGAGTTTTATGGTGAGGATTATATTAGGTTTAATTTAGGTTTAATTAGGGTTTTTTTTAATGTAATTAATTAATTTATGATGAATTAATAGAGTAAGATTTATTTAATATTAAAGAGGAAGTTTTAGGGTAAAATTTTGGGGGACAATTGGGAGGGAAATTTCGGGGGAGGATTTTTGGGAAAATTTAGAGGGAAAAAAATTTAGGGACTATTTGGGGGAAAAAAATTTGGCAAAAATTTGGAGGAAAATTTTGAGAGGGAAAATTTGGGGGAAAAAATTTTGGCAAAAATTTGGAGGCAAATTTTCATGGGGGAAATTAGGAGGGAATATTTTGGAGGGAAATGTTCATTCCACAAACTATAAGAATGTCATTGGGAGGGTGGGCATTTGCACCATTCTATGTTTTTAGTGACATTGATGGCTTCATCAGATGGAGAGGATTTTATTTCTGGAGCATCAACATCTTGTTCACATGCCTCCTCTTTTGAGACTAAAAAATGTGGTGGGAATACTTCTAATGTAAATGAGGAGTCATATGTTTCACTTAGTGAGAAGTTTGATCATAGTGCAAGCAATGATATTGAGCATATATATCGGGAAATTCCTAATTCTGAAGACTTTGAAGGCACCAATGATGAAGGGGAGGAATATGGTGAAAAGGACAATGAATATTTTCCTCCAAGTGAGGATTTCCAAGGTACTACTGATGATGATGAATATTTTCCTCCAAGTGAGGATTTTTAAGGTACCGATGGGGATGATGAAGAGTTTCCTCCAAGTTAGTATTTTCAAGGCAGTAAAGAAGATAATGAATATTTTCATCCTGGGCTCACTCAACTCTGTGCCTTCCCACTGGTAAAGATATTGTAATGTATTTCGGCCATCAGTTTCTCTTCTGACCTCACACATTATGGGGCATATGTTATAGTCCAAAATTCCTTATATGTGCATATAAGACATCGGCCCTTTCTTTTGCATACTTTTCCAAAATATTGTTGAGACTTCATCTTAAAAAAACATTTTTTGGAGAGTGTATGCTCCCTATTGAAATAATAGCCCGTGTACACACACATGTTGCATGTTAGTTAGTCTGTGTGCCCAAGCATGCTACATGCTAGATATCCATTGTTTACTTCCAAAATTTGCAAAAAATATAAAATTGTGTAGAATTCGGTGGAGTTTACAGGCTATGGAAGGTTTCCTAATCATTTTACCCCTTGTAGCCTGTCCCCAAACCGAATAACCATCCTTTTCTCATATAAAAATAGGTCTTGGGGTGTCATTTAGAAACATAAGCAAGAGAATAAGAAAACTATGCCAAAATCCCTTCCCTTTCTTAGCCCAAGTTTTGCATCACATTCTAAGTTTTATCCTCCATCCTTTCTCCTTATGCAAACCTTCCTCCTTCCCTTGGTGATAATTTGGTTGTGATAAGTTAGCATGGGATTAATGCACTTGGAGACACAACAGAGGAGCCTAGACCTGGTTCGTGGAGTGGTTTCCAACAAATGTTATAATCCTTTTTGTCTTAAAACTGAATAAAATAGTCTATCTTGGTCCCAAAATCTTAAGTTTGTATGTTTTTGTTGATTTATGAATTTATGTCTATGTCTAAACCTTGAAAGTGATCAGTAGAGATTATGTATGTTGTTTCATTGTATTCCTAATCTTTTGCAGATCATCTTTCAGACGAGATCAGTGATCTAGGAGGCGGCAACAAGAGAAATTGGTCTATGCCAATCGCAAGGACTAAAGGTACACTCATTAACCCTATTTCCTCTCTCTCGACACTTTTTTTAGATGGATTTGGGGTAGGTTAAGGGTAGAATAGTCTTTTAAGGGAAGTCATCGCTCTGCCTTTACCTAGACCTGATATAGGGGGATTTTTCCCATAGCAGAATTGGTGACTCCACTAGGGAGTCTCTCTAGGGTCTTAGTGGGATATTTTGGTTTGATTTGTTTTTTTGTAGTTTCTTTTTGAGTTTTCCAAGTTTATTGAGTCAGTTAGGGTCTTTGGTCACCTTCCAGGTGCCTACTAGTCTTCCCTACCCAGTTGGTTATCCAAACCTTTTTTTTTTCTTTTTGAAATTTTGCAAAGGTATATGCACCCTATCCTTTGTATATATCATGTACATATGCATTCTACATAGTATAAAACCTGTGTACATACACAGGCTTCTTGTGATCAGCATGCATCTCTATGTTTTGGAAGGTTTTTTTTTCTTTTTTTAACTTTTCTTCTCTGGCATGTAGCTTTGTGCTTCACATGCCTTCTTGAAATCTTCAGGATCTATGTTAATTGTTTTTGGTTGGGTTAAAGATTTGGTTTATCTTGCACTTTGTAAAGAACCCTTGTTCTTTTTTTATTTTCTTTTGTTTGCTTTGAAGGTTTAGGGTGAACTTTTAAGTGTTAGATCCTTCTGTGGATTCCAGTGAATCCCTATCTTCAAGTAGTGGTCTAGGGTTTGTGTTAGTCTTGGGTTTATTTTCTATTTACCTTGTTAGTTCTTTGAAAAATGAAAAGTATCATTTACTTTTGTTTTTTCTTTTATAAGAATTTCAAAAAAAATAAAAAAACTATTGCATTTAGTTATGCATTTTGTTTGGTAGTTGTAACATAGGTTGTTTATTACAAAAGAAAATATTTCCATTTCCAAAGTTCCTTCTATGATATTTACTTGAAATTTTAGTAGTTTGCATCTACATTGTAAAACAAAAAGCGCATTCTAGGAAAATTCTTGCATTTTTAGGATCTTGGACTACTTTACTTCAAAATTTTGCATTTACAAAGATTTAAAAGCCATTTTTCAATAGTGGAACCTAGTTTGCTTTTTCACAAACACTTAAAAGTTTTATTTCTTCTCTTTTTCATCTTCTAAAAACCATAAGTTGCACAACCGTACCCTTTTGAGTAAATCAAGCCAATTAAAATATACGATTAACACTTAAAATCAACTAGACTTTTGTTTGTAGGGTTCACTAAATAGTCCAGGATCTAGGGCCTTGAAATAGGTGTGGAGAGGAAACTCTTCAAGGCTGCCTAAACAAGCATAAGACTCTGTGATAGGGAGTGTCAAAGTCTAGTTTTGTAAGATTCATTCGGAACCCCCCTCTAACACTAGGGCTAAACATGAGGTCACGTGAGGAAAGGTAGAGGAGATAACCCCTCCAAAGATGGACTGAGTGAAGTGGGGATTGTATATTGAGGGTCGTTCTTGGGAATTATGTTGATCGCATTTGAATATAGAGTTTTGTGGACCTCACATTCGTTCGAGATCCTTATTTGTCTTCGAGACCATTTTCCTTTGGTACCCTTGAAAGGCTTCAAAATTTTTTATCTTGCTCATTATGATCAACCTGACTGTCGATTGTACCCTCCTGGTGACTGACTGCGAGATGGAAAATTAGTTGCATGTTTTTAAAGACATACACAAGTGACTGCAGGGGTATACCGTGGTACCTAGGGTAGAAGTCCGATCATGCTTTGGAGAGACTACCCGGAGGGTGTTTCCCTGTTTGAGTTACACTTGCACCGGTAAGTTTCTCTAGTGTCGATTGGCATAACTATTCTTCTTGCCAATCAGTTGTTTAATTTATTTGTCGTTAGGAAATTTTTAGTGTGTGCTCTGTGTTTCACGCTAGCTCAAACTTAGGGTTTCGGTTGATCATTTCACAAGGTGGAATATCAACAGCGATGTTGTTCATGTAGGCTTCAGGGATTGTTTTCGGTTACTTTGGAGCCACCTCCGCCACCACTGAGGCGCGGGATAGATCAAGAGGGTTCATTTGAAGCGACCAGGCCACAAGAAACTATACCTGAATAAGCTACTACATAAGACTTTCCTGCACTGGAGGAGACTACCATTTTTTACCTTGAAGCTGAAGGCTTCGCGCATGCAAACCTTATGATCACTAACTTATTGGCACCGATTCTTATTCAAATAGTCCTGCCTAAGGTGACTTCACTTGAACATCAGTTTGTTAGATGAGCGGCGATGGAAGCAACTAGTGCTACTTCTAATGGGATTCCTCATACTCCCATCTCGGTTGTCGTGGGGGGAGGTGTCGTGCCTCCTCTCCCACCTCCACCTATCACGACTACAGTCATCTAGACACCCACTACTTCGAGAAGTGGCACAATCCCTTCAATGACTCTGACCACTGTTCCTTCTATCCACAACGTTTCTAGCACTCCCTTTTCATATGGGATGTCGATTTTTTACTCTAGTTTGGTCCTAACCTACTCTACTTTACAAACTATCGGTATGGGGGAAGGGAGATCTAATTATCCCTTGCAAGGATCTGTCATGGGGACTACTTCCCTGTTCAATGCTATCCCTTACAGTGGGGGTCATATCCCTCCTCCATCCCCTTCACTCTGAGGCACTTTCCAGCAGTCGATCAAGCATAACACCAAATCTAGTTTGTTCAGTGGGGGGAGTCATGGACCACAGTCCTACATGAATCCGGTAAGATCCATGCCTTTCTCTTTGTTCGGTGCATTTGGAAATAATGCTTTCTCATCGGTTTCTTTCTTGGCAGGGGGGAACCCCATTGTTGGTCAACCAAACTCTATGCAAGGTTTCATTCCTTCATAGGAAGCGATGATGGGATTTTACTCCTCACAAGGTCTTGGAAATCCCTGGCAAAGCTCGTTTCCTTCGCAAGGGATGTCAATCGGGGGCAACCCCTCCCACACTCAATGGAACCCCGGGAAGGGTTCAATACCTATGCCAGGAGGGTCGATTGGGGGTATCCCCAACCAAGGTCCTTGGAACACTATACAGGGAGCAATCCCTACACAAGGCATGTCATCCAACTATGAGAATCAGTCGGTGATGCAAAATCAAATGCAAGCTCCTTTTATTCAATAGGGCCACCACGGTTTTTTCCAAAACCCTACTCAGCAGCCAAAATTTTCCTGGCAACCTGGTGTCGACCAAAATCAAGGTCTCTATTTTCATTTTAATCCACTACAACCGAGACTAACTTTCCTAGAAACTCTGTATTTTCCATACTTGTTGAGACTGTTGAACGACCCGATATGTCATGATCCTCATTGGCCTCCCATGTCGACTAAGTTTCCCTCGGACATCACTAAGTTCAAAGGTAAGCCTGGCAAGTATCCAAGTGATCATGTTACAACATTTCAGTTATTGTGCTCATCCAACTCATTAAAGGATGATTTCGTTCAGTTGTGTTTGTTTCAACGCACTCTTATAGAGGGTGCCACGAAATGGTACATTGAGCTCGACATCTCGAAGTATGTTTACTTTAATGACTTGGATATGGTCTTCTTAAACCACTTCTAGTTACCAGTAAGATACGAAGTCGGCACCGATTTTTTGGACAACTTCGAGCAAAAAAAATCCGACCATATCTCAGATCACAATCGAGAATGGTGATGAAGAAATATTTTGACCAAAGTTAAGGTCCCTCATGCATTTTTTCTCGAGTGGTTCCTAAGGTGCTTAGTTCCTTGGGTATACAAAGATGTCTCGACATCCGGGGTTTTTTTCGAAGAAGAGGCTATCATTAGATCCCAGCAACTGGAGTTGATTTACTCTCAATCCAGTATGTTATACAAGATCCTACCTGACGCACCATGGTTGACTTTAGATAAGACCAAACAGAAGTTTGGGCCTCATTTCAATGGCATAGTAGGAACATCACAGAGAAAGTCCACAAATCAGTTGATTAATCAATTACAATAGTTAACAATTCAACAGATTGTGTCCATCCAAACTCCTAGTTCGGCTGCCCCCGTAACCCAAAATTCAGATGTACAGAGTGTGCAATCGACAAATCCTAAGGATAACCAGCAAACCAAGGGAAAGAGGAAATATAAAAATAAGAAGGGTAGTGGGGATAAGAAGTTTGCGAATAATGTTGGCGAGGGAAAAAACGAAAAGAGAAATGTAAAGTTTATGCATAATATTTGCATGGATGACCACTTGACTCACCAATGCCCTCGGCTTGGGGAAGCCAAAAATTTATTGGCACAACAGCAGCTCGTTGTGCTAACCAACCCTTTTCCACAAGGGAAATTTTTGACTCAATCTTCCTCATCCACAAACGTGCTCGAGGGAATTAGGGAGCCCATGTTCCTAATACTAACAATGGATTCATTGTTTATATGATGAAAGTTGAAGCTAATCTACAGACCAGGGCTCATAATTACAGAATGCCAGAATCTATTGAGAAGGGAAAAGAATCCCCCAACCCACTTCCTCCTCTTCAAATTGAGAAGAACATGGGATAAACTATGACTCACATCCCTAAGGGTGTGTTCAAGAAGGATTCTCACAACCCGAACGCAAGGGTTTCTCAGAATTACTTCGTCGTGGAGGATCTGGCACAAAATCCTTCTACAATGTCTGCTCTAGAAGTACCCTAGAGTTTCCCCTCATAGAGGAAAGAATTGTTTTCTTCTTTAGCAGCACCCGAGACTACTAACTCAGGAATGATCATTTTTTACCCTACAAATTATAAACCTCGTCTTCCTCACTGTGTCTCCTTTCAGATAGTAGTGGTGTATGCCACAAAATCGTTGACATGGAACATTTTTCGTATGGTGGTTGATGAAGGTACCTTGACTTGTGTGATGTTGCTGGCATGTTGGAAGGTCATTTTCCAACTTGAGTTGTCTCTGTCACCCACGTTTCTTACCAGGTTTGACGATTGATCTTTCAGACCACATGGCATAATTACCTCCTTCCCCGTGTAGTTGGAAGGGAAAATTATGTGCGTCGAAGTAGAAGTGGTTGATGTGCCTCTAAACTACAATATTTTGTTAGGTCGGAGTTGGACCTACTCTATGACAGTGGTTGTATCCACCATTTTTTGAGTCTTATGTTTTCCTCATGAGGGTCAGATCATAATCGTTGATTAGTTATCCTTCTCCCGTCCTGACCCTTCATCGAGGGCATCCATGGTCCCAATGATTGATAACCCATAGCCAGGTACCATCAACTTAGGTGTCATATTGTTTCCATCTTTAATGGGGACTTTTGATTATCTGTCGCCTGCTAAAGATCTCAAGTGTATTTTGGTTGTTCTTGACCATCCGAAGGTTGCAATCTTTCAAGTCGTGTATTTTAGAACGAGCTACTTTAACGACCCATGGATTCTACCTTCCTGATCGACTTTGATGGAAGGCATAGGGAACCCTAGAATGGATATACCCTTATTTTTTGTTGAGTTTGTGTATAGTATTGTCTAGTAAACCTTGAAAAACCCTGATCCAGCTCCCCCATAGGAGCTATACCTCGTTCTCGAGCCTATTTGAGCTCAAGATTCTCTCACTGCTTACAAATCCTTTGGACTTAGTCTTTCCCTATGACAAGGTGATTTTGGAGGTAATGATTGGGCCAGACAAACCTTGGGATGATATTCACCATAGATCTTATTTATTACCTGAGCTGAAGAGAATAGAGGCAGGAGAGTTCATTATGATCGTGAATGGAGATGCCACTTTTCTCGTTAACACTGAATTATTTAAATAGTTTCACGACGTCTTTTCCCGGTCTTATGAGGAGATGCTAATAATTGACCCACATATCGTTGAACACAATATCACAACTTACCCCAATGTTAATACTTTCTGATAGAAGCTTCACCCAATTAATCCTCGCAAGGCAGTGGCTATCAAGGCCGAAGTAGAGAAACTCATCAAGGTTGGTTTCATCTATCCTATGCAATTAAAGGAATGGGTGTCGAACCCTGTGCCTATCAACAAAAGTAAAGGTACGATCCATGTGTGTATGGACTTTTGTGACCTGAACAAATATTTCCTGAAAGATAATTTTTCAACCCCATTCATCG
The DNA here is from genome assembly GCA_009831015.1 of Picea engelmannii. Lineage (NCBI taxonomy): Eukaryota > Viridiplantae > Streptophyta > Pinopsida > Pinales > Pinaceae > Picea > Picea engelmannii. Next base: position 620,240 of record ML777089.1, read on the forward strand.
ACCATATTATCGATGAATGTGCAGTTTGTGAGGTGTTTTATTTTATGGACGTTTTTTCTGGGTATAACTAGATTCATATCAAGCCCGAAGACCAACATAAAATGACATTTATTTGTCCTTGGGGTATACTCATGTACAGAAAAATGTCTTTTGTCCTTAAGAATGTTGGAGCGACTTTTCAGTGGGCCATGTTGTTTTCTTTCCACAACCTCAAACACATATTCGAGGTGTATCTTAATGATCTAGAATCACATTCTCGTAAGATACGTAGTCATCCCTCCCATTTACGACTTATCTTTGAGAGGTTTTGCTACTATCTGATTCACCTAAATCCAAACAAGTGTATTTTTTGCGTGACAGCGGGACACTTGATAGGTTTTATTGTGTCAACAAAAGGGATCATGTTCAATCCTCTGAAGGTTGAGGAAATATATCAATTGCCTCCCACGTGCACAATCCCCCAGCTTCAAAGTCTACATGGGAAATCCAACTTTATTCAGCGTTGTGTTGCCAACTATGTCAATATTACTAAAGGGTTTATGTGTCTTTTGAAAAAAGGGGTCCGATTTTTTTGGGATGAAGCAACTCAGCACTCTTTCGAAGCATTGAAACATACTCTGACGTCTTCCCCTCTGCTCAGTCCACCGGATTATTACAAGGATTTATTGTTGTATTTGGTTGTCACATAATCTACTATTGGCATGGTCTTGATCCAAGAGGATGACATGCTCGAAGAGCATGTTATCTACTATCTTAGTTGAGGCTTGGTAGGACCGGAACTCAACTACACACATGTTGAGAAACTTAATTTGGTAGTTGTTCATGTTTTCCAATGCTTCTAACACTATATCTTACTTTGCAAGACCATCGTCGTAGATTTCTTGAACCCTTTTCAATATGTGTTAACATGATGGGTCATCGATGGGAAAACCAACCGATGGATAGTCATCTTGCAATAATTTGACTTGGATTTTGTTTTGGCAAAGTCTAAAAAGTCTTTGGTCTTCGCTGAACTAATCTCGGAACTTACGGTCAAGAGTGGTAATAAATTTCCCAAAGAACCACTGATTAATGGAGATATTTTTCTTATTGCATCTTTGGACCCTTGGTATGGAGATATAATTGTGTATATTAAAAATGTGAAGTGCCCATCTTCTTCTTCTTCCGATGAGTGTCGGCGAATACACCATCAAACGTGGAACTATCGTATCCTCAATAATATTTTATATCATTGAGGAGTAGATGGAATTATTCGTCGATGTCTCACTCATGAAGAAGCGAAACTTGTATCAAATGAATGTCACACAGGAGCATGTGGCGGTCACCTATATGGGTTGGAAACAACCCAAAACATTCTTCTCGCTTGATACTTTTTGCATGCATTGATAAAATATTGTGTAGAGGTGGTCAAGAAGTGTCACCCATGCCAGATATTTTGTGAGAAGATGCAGGCACACTGAGCTCCCATAGTCCCAGTTATTGTTGTTGGTCCCTTCACCAAGTGGGGCGATTGATTTCACTACATGCCATCTAGTTTTAGCTAGGGGGCATAGCTATATCATCGTAGCAGTAGACTACTTTACTAAGTGGGTCTAAGCTATGTCGACATTCAACAATGGTGGGGAAATGACTGCACTTTTCATTTTTAACCAGATTGTAGCCAGGTTCGGTATTCCGAAGGCAATTGTCACAGATCATGGCAGACACTTCCAGAACAAGATGATGTATGAGTTAACATAAAAATTAGGGTTTAAACAAGAACATTCATCACCTTACTACCAACGGGTGAATGGCCAAGTGGAGGTTATTAATAAGTCTCTCAATACTATTCTCCAACGAACGATCAATTCGGCCAAGTCAAATTGGCATTTGATGTTGTACTCGACACTTTGGGATTATCGAACCTTAGTCAAGACTACTACCAATTTTTCTCCTTTCCACCTCATTTACGGGTTGGAGGAACTCTTACCTATAGAATTCCAAATCCCTTCTCTCAAGTTGGAAGTGGAACTATTGCCTGACAATACACCTCTTGAGGAGCGTCTTTTATATCTCGAGCAGCTCAATGAGAAACATAGAGATGCAACCTTGGACAATGAGACTCATAAACAACGTGTCAAGTGTCAATATGATCGGTCTGTCTGCCCTCGGATTTTCTCTGATGGCGATCTTGTCTTGTTCTATGACCAAGATAAAGATCCCTTGGGGGTAGGAAAGTTCAAACCCATGTGGTTCGGACCATTTATTGTGAAGAAGGTTTTAGAAAAGGGTGCCTATCAACTGGTTGTTTTCGAAGGTAACACTTTATCAGAGCCTAGAAATGGGATCTACCTTAAGAATTATTATTCTTATATAGGTTGCATGAGCATGACTTCTTGTATATAGTGTATAGTTTTACTTATACGGTCTTGTCGTTTTTTTTATGGACGTGTAGTTTATTGTGTTTCTTTTGACTGTGAAAGATGTCAAGTGAATCTGAGGTCTATGTTGGGTTCGTAGATAGTGCTAGACGACACACTCGGAATCTTTCTTCCACAGCTTGGGTGATCTTTACACCTTTTGGTCAGTTGATGTCTTATGGAGGTATTTGTCTGGTCGAAGCAACCAATAATGTTTCTGAGTATAGTGCCATAATAGAATTACTACGTGATGCATTATCACATGGTATTTCTCACCTCTGGGTTTATCTCGATGCTCAACTAGTCGTGTCTTAGTTAAATGGATTGTATCGTGTCTACGATCCCACCCTTCATCGACGATTCCATAGGGTACATCTCTTAGAACGTTATTTTGATTATATTATTTATATTCATGTTCCTAAGAGATCTAATCAACTAACTGATACATTGGATAATCAAGTATTAGATTGGCATATTGCTCACACATAAAAGTAAAAGCACATACATACACACATGTGTAAATACATTTGTACAAAGTGTTTATCCATAAGGAAAAAATATGTATATATATAATAATGTGTCCAAAAAATAATGGCATAAGTACAAAAGTGGGCTATAAATATTCAAATAGAGTTGGTATACATCGTTGGGATCAAGCCCTCACAATATAAAATATTACAAAAGGTTCCCTCGACACATATGTGGTCTAATACTAACTATGGCCTAGACCTATTAGCCCCAGTATAATGAACCATGGTGTTTGCAAGGCACTAGATAAATTGAACCCAAGTCCTGTGTACCCCTACAACATGTGGTTGCATGGATGGGGGAATATCCTCTATCTCTTCCATCGGCATTGCACGAGTGAGAGTTCTCAGGTTTCTCTCTACTCATCGCAGTATTCTCTCAGCCTCTTCGGCTGGTGGTCCTCCTGCAATTATCAGTCCTCCTACTATTGTTTGTCGAGCATCTACTTGAGGGAAACGCTTGGTCCAGGCGAAGTCGATCGGTCACGCTGGTCCAACATTTGCATATGAAAGATCATTGAGTTAGTACTTTGACATTACCATAAAAAAGATAACATTTAAAAAATTTAAAAAACAAATAACTTTAAATTTTGTTTACCTATCTCTTCGTGCTCCTCGCTAGGGGGCATGGGCATATCAATATCCCTCTAGAAATTGATCCCTGCATAAGGATAGTCCTCAATCACAGGAATATGATGGGACCACTAGTTAAAACAATTGTCATTGAAGGCCTCATGTACTCTCCCCGCACCCTGTCGAGGTAATAAATCCTCCCACCTCCATAATGCCAGAAAGGAGGCAATATGGCCTTGTACTGTCTCCCTTGTTGGAGTTACTTCACACACACCTAGGATTTATTTTTCCTAAGGTTTTTACTTGTTTATTAGTTATAATTAGTCATTATCCAATCTCCTATAATTTAGGGGAGAATATTCCACCTGGAGAATATTCTCTTTCAGTTGACACTTCAGTTTGACTAGTTGAGTTGAGTTTAGATGTTGCATTGGTTTTGTCACCATGAAAAATTGGGATCATCACCATGCTAATGCGCACTTGCCTTGGGATCATCACCAGAATGGTTTGTTACCCTTGATTTCCTGAGTTAACTCATCACTACTCTCTATTCAGTCAGTTAACTGAAGACTAGTTGACTAGTTAACTCAACTAGGTGGCAGTTCACTCCCGTAACTGCCTGAGAGACTAGAATAGGTGGCAGTTTACTCCTGTAATTGTTGGTGTGTGTCTATATCACTCTAGACCACCACTATGGCTCATTAGTTACTCATGTATCCTATATCTATTGTAAATTATTCACTCTTTGAGTGTGGAATACAGTTAATGAGAATTCTTCCATTCTTTCTCTCTTGTTTCTTCTTTCTCAATTTATCTCTGCAAATGTGTGTATCATTGTTTAGCTAGATCTATTCTATGTAGGTTCAACACATTTACATGGTATTAGAGCCGACGGAATCCTAAGCAAAAGCTACAACAACAAAAAATTACAGGTACAAAAGATTGAAGACAACAAAAGATGGATTATTCGCCAGAAATACTTCTCACGCCTCATAACTATTTGGAATGGAAGCCAAAAATTATGCTTATGCTCAGATGCAAAGGCTTGTACCAAATAAATATGGCAATGGAAGTAGATTCTGATTCTGTCGATGAGAAAAATGACTTTCTCAATAGACAAGATATGGCCATAGGATGTAACCTCTATTTTATTTCTCCCGAAATTCTCCATCAAGTATATGATGACTCACAAGAATTCACTCCAAATGATTTATGGAGAATATTGGAGGTTTTATTTGGGAATAAGGAAGAATGCATGCAAAATGTTGACAAGATAGAGAATGTAGAAAAGCCACTGGAAGATAAATCATCTCAGTTTGAAGAGCCTTCTACACAAGTATCTACAAAAATTTGTATTCCATTAATTGAAGATGATGTCTACTCCATTTCAGATTTGTTTTCTGAAATTCATGTGGAATATATATGGCATGCATCTCAGAAGTCACATGCAGATACTTTTCCATGCACAATGCATGCATCTCAGGAGACAAAAAGAGAGCCGCGCAAATCAAACTCCATTATGATATCTTCTGAGCACAATTTGCAGAAAAAAAAATGGACATTTGAATTCCTCTCGAGAAAATATCCAATTTCAACAAAACAAATCGTCCAAAACAGAGTCCGAAAAGTGAAGTTATGATTATTTTAAAATCAACCAAATGTCAACATTTTTCTGGAAACGGCCGCACGGTTTTCAAAATTTCAGCCAAACTTTATTTGGATATTATTCATTACAAGAAGATAAAGCATATATGTTTGGACATATCAATGGTACATATACTTCATCAGATCCATGCAGACATATACATCTTCAACAAAATCTTCAACGAACACAAACTTGTACAGTTGTGAGGTCTTCTTAGAGTGAAGGACACGATTGCTTAGCAACTGCTTTTTGTTCCTTCTCATTTTAATTTTTTTTATGCATTATAATTTGAGGGGGGGGGGTTCCCATGAGGTTTTCCCTCTTTCCTCACTTTATTTTCAGTGTATCTTTTGTACTTGGGTACCTAAAATGGCCTTGTTGTCGGGACCCAATCTTTATTTTCACCATAGTGATGTTCAGGGGGGGTGTTGGAGTTACTTCACATACACCTAGGATTTATTTTTCCTAAGGTTTTTCCTTGTTTATTAGGTATAATTAGTCATTATCCAGTCTCCTATAATTTAGGGGAGAATATTCCACCTGGAGAATATTCTCTTTCAGTTGATACTTCAGTTTGACTAGTTGAGTTGAGTTTAGATGTTGCATTGGTTTTGTCACCATGAAACATTGGGATCATCACCATGATAATGCGCACTTTCCTTGGGATAATCACCATGATAATGTGCACTTGCCTTGGGATCATCACCAGATTGGCGCATTACCCTTGATTTCCTGAGTTAACTCCTCACTACTCTATGTTCAGTCAGTTAACTAAAGACTAGTTGACTAGTTAACTCAACTAGGTAGCAGTTCACTCCTGTAATTACCTGAGAGACTAGACTAGGTGGAAATTTACTCCCGTAATTGCTGGTGTGTGTCCAGATCACTCTAGATCACCACTATGGCTCATTATTTACTCATGTATCCTATATCTATTGTAAATTATTCACTCTTTGAGTGTGGAATACAGTTAATGAGAATTCTTCCATTCTTTCTCTCTTGTTTCTTCTTTCTCAATTTATCTCTGCAAATGTGTGTATCATTGTTTAGCTAGATATATTATGTGTAGGTTCAACACATTTACATCCCTTGGGCTAAGTCTTGGCACTCTCTTGAATAATAAAGTGCACAGTACGATCCTGAACCCAAAATTATTGTTCGTCCTTCTTGGCACTCGATCAATTGTTTTTTCATGTGTGTGAGCATGGTAGTGCTCCAGTAAAAAATAATGATGTCTAGACATTGAGCTGCATAATGCATCCGTGCATGTGAATCCTGATGAAGTGTTGTGGATCAGGTGATCTGGCCAATAATGTATAGCACTATCTGAAGATTGAGGTTGGTGATCTCAGTGTCAACCTCGCAATACATCATGATATAATCCTCTATGTTATGTGGTCTTGGAGGAAAGGTACTCAAGTTGATCGATTACCCCTCCTAGAGAGGTCATTCAGGAAGTAAATATCCTCTATCATTGAATTCAGTGATTGGCCCTCTATCATGAAGGCCTCTGCATCTGGATGCCAGTAATCTATCAATTGGTTCAGTAGCCTGGGTTGTGCCCTCGTGAATGGACACTGAAAAAATTTCCACATACCACACTGCTTAAGCATGGAAATGGCCCCTAGATCCTCCTCTACCAATACATCTAGCTCTTCATGCTCCCTTTCTCGCCAATGCACATACATCTTGTTGCAAAACAATTGTGAGGTTAGCCCCTTATTTCATAATTTTTGAAAGATAAAAGGATGTATGTGGGTTGCCTTTAAGACAGTTGCATATGTATGTGGGTTAAGTGTTAGTTTTCCCACGTACATATGCGTGTTGGGCATGGAAAGCCTATGTATACGTAGGCCCTACCCTTTTACAAGGGCACGCACCCTCCAAACCATAAATTAAGAAACATATAATAGATGGAAATGAAAATAAAGGTCATTTGTACTTACTTGGTTCAGGTTTGAAGATCTTTCATCCACCGTAGCTCCTTGAATTCGTGTTTTCAATAAGAGGGTTTTTTTACTCTTTGGTTAATTTCCAAATTACAATGGTCAAAATGAGTTGTCTACCTCTATTTACAGACTTTTTTGGCCCTTTTTGGTCCTCTTTTTCCCTTTTCTTGGCTTGGTGGGTACTTGAGATTCCTTTTGAAGAGATATGTGGGTCATTCTAATGTACTTGTTCTTTTGGTTTGGTGTTTTTATGAGACGGGTTTCACTCATATCATCCTGTGGTAAAAGTTGTTTTTTTGACATTTGTTGAATTTATTTTTTTTCCATAGGATCGATCCCACCGAAGAGTGACACAGAACCTTCTATGTTGCTTTAGAAGTGTCATAATTAGGTGGTAGAGCCTTCCTCTACATGGATTCCCTAGGTAGATCCTTTATTTCATTTTGGAATCCCTATTGTGAGTTTTTCCCCATAGTCTTGGGAGTCCTTTTAGTCCCGCCATGATTATATATCGAAGCCCCATTCTTATTCATATTTTCTGGCTCATACTCAAGGGACTCCCCATGAGCATCATTTATTTTCTTTTAGGATCACTTAAACTTTGAAAGAAATATCTAACAAGAGCTTATTTATTCTTTTCGGTCTCGTTTAGATTACCTAATAAAAGAATCCCCCCTAGAGTCTTCTTTAGTCCCTTTTCAAACTCTCTAAAATTGAAAATATTGTCGAGTGATCTTGTTTCCCTTCACGCTCGTCATTGAAGGAACATATGTCTGGCGGTAGTTTACCCCTTTTTTTTATGGATGGTTAGTTCATAAATAAAGGTATTCCTTAGGAGCTTTGGTTCGCTAGGAGTGTATTCTCAGGCATAAGTTTAACCCTTTTTCGGGCCTATGGGACTAAATTTTCGAAAAAGGACCATTCTCCTTGGTTTTGGTTTATCTATTTTTCGGGCCTTGGAGATTATCTACGAAAAAGGAACCCCCTCGAAGTCCATAGTTAAGCTCTTTTCAAACTCCCTAAATATGAAAATATCGTTGAGTGAGATTATTCCTTTCACACTCGTTAAGTGGTCTAGAAGGAATATCTATTTGGAATAAGTTTAACCCTTTTTCTGGCCAATAGATTATCTAGGAAAAAGGTATGCCTCGGGAGACATGTATCACGAGGAGATTTCTTCTAAGTTATATTTTATACTTTTTTTGACTAAGGAGACTAAACTTAGAAAAAGTTTGTGAGTCCATAGTTAAGCTCTTTTTAGAATCCTTAAAATTGAAAAGATAGTTGAGTGATATTTTCTCTGTCACACTGCTTAAAATGGTTTTGAAGAGATGTCATTTTGGTATAAGTTTAACACTTTTTCAAACCGACTGGACCACGAAAAAGGAAATTTTTGGAGTCTTCTTTTAAGTTTTTTTCAGACTCTCTAAATGTGAAAAACCATTGAGATTACCTTCTTTGGGCTCATAAAATTCAACATAGAATGAGTCTTTATGTGTCATACCTAATCGCATCGCATGTCTCATCCTTGCTTCTTTGGCCTAATTCCGGCTTCATGTTTCTCTTAAATGAACCTTCAAAGAATTCCTTAAATGAAAGCCTTGGAGCACTTTTTCCCTCGCGATCTGACACCTTGACCCATGGAGGAATTTTCCTGAGTGTCCTTATCCTACACATGTCTCCTTGCACTGAGCATCAGTATGTTCCATGCACTTGGAACTAGTTTGTTTTCCCACGACACTTGTTCCTCCTTTGTAATGTAGCATTATTTTATTCTTTTTCAAGCTCATTAAAAATTTGAAAAAAAACCAAAAAATCAAATATTCCAAAAAGAGGGGACGGGATATACATTCTTTTTTCTGTAGCAAGATAGTTTCCCTCGGAAAAGAACATATTTTCATTTGTTCTCCAATCATTGGGATATAGTATGACCTTAGGAAGTTGTTCTCGTTACATAGAGTTGTGTACTCCTCTATTTGGTTACTCTTCCAAACATATGGAGAGTTTGTGATTCCTCTTGTATCATAGACTTATGTCAATACTATGCTTTCTAAGTCCCATCATTTTATCGTGATTTTGTCCAAGGGAAGTTTTATCTAGCCTGAGTCATCCATTCTGTAGTTTATCTCTTGACTTTCATGAGTCGGCCATCCCAAGATTCCAGACAAATTCAAATTCAAAATCAATGGATTTATGTTCTTGATGATCGACATCCTCCAATATTTCCCCGGCATCACGTCGAATACCTCAGGGTAGTGATTCTCACACTCCTATTGTAATCCTACCTAAGTTTTAAATATCTTGAATATGTTGCTTGACCTATGAAGTCCTCATCTCTAGTTGCAGTCATTAATGGTTCTTGAATATGCATATCATATTGTACTTGCATATCTTTAGATAATCTTGAAATGTAGATCCATTGTGTATTGTTCACGGCTGCACTTTATATGGACATTTTATATTTTGTCTAATGGTCATGTATGACATGGATCTACAGTGCACTTGATTGGAAGTCATGCTTAGTTCATCCCGAGCATGGGTATGCCCGCCTCAAAGAGATTACCATTGTTTTGCAGATGGCACGCTCGCAAACACTCATCTCGGGCTCACTCAACTCTGTTCCTTCCCACTAGTAAAGATATTGTAAGGTATTTTGGCCATTAGTTGCTCTTGTAACCTCACACATTAGGGGAAATCTATTATAGTCCAAAATTCCTTATATGTGCACACAAGACATTGGCCCTTTCTTTTGCATACTCTGTCAAAATATTATTGAGGCTTCCTCTTCAAAAACCATTTTTTGGAGAGTGTGTGTGCCCTACTGAACTAATATATCGCGTACACATGTTTGTTTCATGATAGTTATCCCACGTACATGTGTGTTGCATGCTACATAGCCTGCGTTTACCTCCAAAAGTTGCAAAAAATATATAATTGCACGGAATTCGATGGAGTTTACGAGCTATGGAAGGTTTCCTAACCATTTTACCCCTTGTAGCCCATCCCCAAACCGAATAACCATATTTTTCTCATATAAAAAGAGGTCTTGGGGTGTCATTTAGAAACATAAGAAAGAGAATAAGAAAACTCTGTCAAAATCCCTTCCCTTTCTTTGCCCAAGTTTTGCATCCCATTCTGAGTTTTAGCCTCAGCCTTGCCCTCCAGCCTTTCTCCTTATGCAACCCTTCCTCCTTCCCTTGGTGATAAGTTGGTTGCAAGAAGCTAATGTGGGATTGATGCACTTGGAGCCATGATAGAGGAGCTCAGACCTCGTTCGTGGAGTGGTTTCCAACAAAGGTTGTAATCATTTTTGTCTTAAAATTGAATAAAAGAGTTTGTCCTTGTCCCAAAATCCTATGTTTGTATGATTTTGTTGATTTATGCATTTATGTCTATGTCTAAACCTTGAAAGTGATCAATAGAGATTGTGTATGTTGTTGCATTGTATTCCTAATATTTTGCAGGTCATATTTGGGAGGATATCTATGATCTAGGAGGTAGCAACAAGTGAAAAAGATCTTCACCAACCGCAAGGACTAAAGGTACACTCATTAACCTTATTTCCTCTCTCTCATCACTTTGTTTAAATGTTTTTGGGGTAGCTTAAGGGTAGAACAATATTTTAAGTGAATTCATCGCTCTGCCTTTACCTAGACCCAATATAGGGGGATTTTCCCCGTAGCAATGAGGATGATGTAGAATTTCCCTCAAGTGGGGATTTCAAAAGTAATGAAGATGATTATGTCGATGGTGGACACTTTCTTGCAGGTGATTGTGTTTTTGATGATGATCTTGATATTCCTCTTCTCAACGAGATTATAAATTAATATGATGATGGACCTAGGAATGGAGATCATGTTCTAAATCATTCAGGTGCAAAAAATCAAGGTGATCAACAATGTCTTGTTCAGTCTCCTCACAATGCTATGTATGATTATAGTGAGAATGATATTCCTCCTAGTGATGATGTTGAAATAGTGGAGATATTGCAAAGAAATATTGTGTCCAGGATGAGGACTAGACCTTTTTATATCAATCCAAATCCTTCTAGTTATACAAGGTCCAGGAAAGAATTTATCACTAAATCATTTTCCATCGGTGATTTAATTTCTAGTGATTGTTGTCAAAAGAATTGTTTGAAAAGTATAGACTACATGTATTCCTTACAGAAAAGGAAGAATTATTTATCAATGAATAAGAGCATGCAAAATTCATATTTATTGGGGTGCATGATATCTACGAAGACATGATATGATTATCGCATTACTAATCTTTTACTTTGCAGAAAGTCTTTCAAAAAATTCCACTCAATTGGTAATCTTCATTTATCAAGGATCCAAACAAGATTGGAAAAATATCCTACATTTTATTCAAAGGTACATCATGGACAAGAGATTGGCCCATTAACAAACATTGCATTTCCATGGATTCGGGACTTATTTTCCAAACATGGAGAGTCTATACCAGATAGAGAGACAATACATATTCCAGATAATTTCTCAAGGAATGAAATCTACAAGTTATACAAAGAATATGTTGAAAGTGTTGAAGGAAATCATAATTTTATTTCATCTGCATATTTTACAAGAGTATCGAAGAGACAATTCAACAATGTATGTATTATTAAGAAGTCAAGGATGGGGATTTGCAGTATATGTTCTTCTCTTAAAGCAAGAAGAGATAAATTTGAAGGGGTAGAAAGAGGTATACATTTACAAAAATTTTTTGTTTAAATTTGATAGTTATCAACTATGAAAACATATTATCAATATTTTCATTTTGTGTCATGCGTAGATTCTATTGTCAAAGAACTTCAAGAACACATGAATCAACAATCAAGTGAAAGGAAAAAAATGTACAAATATAGAAAGAAGTGTTATGATGCTCCAAATAAGTATATGGGTATGATAATTGATGGCAAGGACTAGAAATAAGAAAAAAAAAAAAAAAAACTTCTCCCACATTTTGTCTGTACACCAAAAAAATTACAGGAAGAGAATTTCATTCAGTTTCACTTGGTTGGTTGTATGGTTTTTAATGGAACAATATGTCCAATGGTTTACTTCACAGCTCCAAATATTCATAATGATGTAAATATGACCATCACCATAATTCATCATGTGATCAGTCACTGGTCTGGTAATCTTCCTCAAGTTTGATATCTGCAATTGGACAACACTAGTTGTGAAAAAAAAAATCAAATTGTGTTTGGATATCTCAGCATGCTTATTGAAATAGGAATCTTTCAAAAGGTTAAAGTTGGTTTCCTTCTTGTTGGACACACGCGTGATCATATTGATCAAATGTTCAGACATTTTTCAATAACATTGAAAAGGGAAAATGTTTGAATCCTACCATCATTAATTGAATGTATTAAGAAATCATACATTCCAGAACCTATTTTTCACATATTAGAAGAAACTATTGACATGCGAAGATTTTTTCAGGGATCACATGGTGAAGAAAATTGTATTGAGCAGCTAATTGACATTAGCTTCCAACATCATTTTGCTTGAAAAAAGTTGATGGGAAAACACTTATATGGGGCAAGAAGTATTCAACTACCGTAGAATGGGGGCCTTCATTAGGTTTGGAATTTTTGAAGTTCATTCCAGATCATCCAATATTTGCATCAAAGTTAATGTTATTACAATCGGTTGTTGAAATCCATAATGCACGAAGGCGTAATAGAGATTTAGATTATTTTGAATGCTTGGAGGAAATAAAAAAAAAGTCCATAAAAGATACATATGAGTACTTTGATTTTGTTGATTATGTTTGGTGGGATTATTTTTTCAATGATCAAAGTGACATAATTTCAAACTCAAGAAATGAAGATACATTTTTTAAGACTCCATTTATTTGGCCACAAAATAGGTCAAATGAATCTGAAGAAAGAAACATTGTTGAACAACATGAATCTCAAGATGATATTGAGAATTCACAGATAGAGGAAAGATAAATGTATATTGGTTCTAGAAGATCACATGCATAATGTGAAGCCATGGAATATCTTTACAGGGGTTCAACACAAGATATTAAGGAGGGTTTCATGATTGTATTCTTAGCGACTGAAGATCCACATGGTTATCCATTCTGGATTGAAAAGGTTATAAGGATCGATAAATAAAATAAAGATGTTATGGCAGTTGAAGTGCATTGGTATGCAATAAGTACACACCCATTCAATGGTGTGTACAAGCAAGAGATGGTGGTTGAGAAACAGAACAACAGAAAGATAAAAAGAAAGGGTCAAAATATAACTCATCGTCGCACCGACCTCTTAAAATTAGAGGATGTTGACATACTTTTCTGTGACTTCAATTTGAAAAAGAGAGGAACTCTTCGCTCCAAGATCATAGAGATTATCACGAGGTTGTTGCCATAAGAAATAAGTGCAAGATGGGATTCTGTTGAACCTAGTCGTAGATCAAAGAGGCTTTTGACATCTGAAATCTTGGGAATACATGCAAACTAAATTGCTGCACTCATTGATAATAGAGAAGAATATGGATCATATACATCCACATCTAGTCATTCATCTTAAGACAATGTAGATTCTGATGGTGTGTCAAAATCCATGGATGAATTTGATTAAGTGTATGAAACATTTTATGTATTTTTTATCAATATGATGTTTGTATGATAACCATAAATGAGTGTTCTCAGTTACATATGATCTTACATGAAGTTATGAATGATTTCTATGTTTTGTGAATTATATGTTTTTATTATGGAGAATATATAACAAAATTTCTTAGATCTTTTGTTTTGAATATGGACAATATAACGAAATAATTTATGTTTCATTAAATGTAATTTGTATAGACTTGTTTATTTAAAATAAAAAAATAATTTCGAAGTTATGTTGAATGTTGAATGTTGACATCTAAAATGGTGATATTTTCATGCCATTATGTAGTATCTTGTGGTTGGAGTGATAAATTAACCTTTAAAAAAGTAAATATTTAAGGGTTGATTTTACAATTTGGTTTATAGTTGTGATAATGTTTTACACCACTTTCAAAAATGTGTTAATTTTTAGGTTTTGGTTGCAATGGTACTTGTTGCACTAGGATAAGGTTTCAAATGAGGTATAATTTTAACGTTTAGAAAAAAACATTTTTCTGTCAGTAGCACCATTCTTTGATTTAGGTGTTGATTTTAAGGTTTTTTTGAGCAACTATATGCATTATTTAGGCCATGCTTGAAAAAAAATTGTAATTTTAACCTAAAAAAAAAGGGTGCTACCAGTAGCACCACTTTTTTATTTGAGGGTTAATTTTGTGGTTTTTAATGAAAAAATATGGGTTTTAAGGGATAGAGTTCTCGTTTTGATGTCACAGTACTTCTCATTAAGTTGGTAATATTGTTATAATTAACCCATATAAGAAAATACTTTAAAGGTAATAAATCATAGAAAATACATAATCGCATACCTCAACCTACATTTCAACAATTCAATATCATTGATCCTTATTCATCGTCCAACTCCACATCTATATCATACGGTTCAAAATTGACATTGAAAGGACTGGCCATAGAAACATCATCATTAGTGTCATTTTCAATAATTTCATCGTTGATATGATCATTGAGAACATTGTCATCTACATCTAGCTCAACTTCTCTAACTTCTTCATCTAACACATCTACCTACAGCCATGATTGAGGTTGTGGTCATGGTAGGTCTCTCAATATTTTTCCTAGTTAAGAATTGTTGAGTTGTCATCCAATAATATGTAAGGAAGTTAAAATCAGAAAATGTCAAGTGGGCTCACCACTTATGTTTTACTCAAACATCTCGCAAACAAGATGAGAATGGTGGTGCATATGTGTATAACTCAACTTCAAGTAACTTTTAAATAATTTCATAGTTATAAATGTAACAATACTTTTTTATTCATGCATGTAATACCAAACCAATGTATATTTCAACCCTTTACTAAATTCTAATAATTTTTGTGAAGCGTAGTGTGCATTTTGCACAAGGGAAGAAATTACATTTTAAAAGAAAAAAAATGTGTTTCTTAAGTGTGAGTGTGCATTTTTAAATGTGGAAGCTCTGACAAGCTTGAATTAGAGTTTTATGCAAAAATAGAAACCCAAATCCTATTTTTTTATGCAACACTAGAAACCCTAATCCTAATCATCGATATCAACATATATCGAGAACATTGTCATCTAAATCTAGCTCAACTTCTTCAACTTCTCCATCTAACTCATCTACTTGCTCCTTTGCAGCATCTTCTCCTTCAATATCATCTTGGTCTATAGATGTCATACATAGTGATGCCAACCCATAACTTTAGGATCTTGTCAATAATAGTCTCAACATATATATTATTATCTTTAACATGGTACTCACATAATTGATTGAAATACACATAACTACTATTTTGTGTGTGTGTGTGTGTGTGTGTGTGTGTGTGTGTGTGTAAGAAATTATGCAAAAAACAAGAAAAATCAAATGTATTATTCCTCTCTTAGAACAGGAATGGATAAGAAAGGATATTAAATCTTCAAACCATGTGTCAATAATGTGGAATTATATTCTACAATCATTCCATTATTTGGCAATTGGTTAGCATGAAAAATTAGTAATGGAAACAATATGAGGATTGGATGGGTGGGAAATTGTAACATCCCCATCTTACAATAAGGCATAAAAAAAACGTAGGCCTTGGGCTTGCATTTTAGAGGACATACTGTGCATTTTCATATTGAAAACCATATACTATGCATAAAGGGTAAAAAATACCTTGTAAAACAAAGAGGTCAAATTGTTAAAATTGGCCTTATTAAAATGCACACCCGATTGACGGAAATGCATGCCCAATTGTGAAATTTGCATGATGATATCAAGAATATATAGGCTTATGAAACATCTAATCCTTGATATAAATTATGCATGCCCCATGGTGAAAAATGCACACCCCAGGAAGAAAATTGCATGCCTTGTGTTGGTAATTGTACGTTGACCTTATGAAATTATAGGAAAATGAGGTATTGAGGAAAATGCATGCCCTTTTAGGGAAAAATGCACGCTTCAAGTTGAAAATGGTGTGTGGGATTGCATATTTACATAGTAAGGAGGAATATGCACACCTTGTTAATGAAAAATGCACATCTACACTATAAAAAATCACACCCTTGACATGGTTTTCATCCCTACGATGGCCTAAACCCTAAATGGTTCTTCCTTAGCCCATATGAATGGTTTTCATAGGAATATGGATGAAAATTGATGTTGATCCATTGTGTATGATTGATTCTAGTATGGCATATCTTATAAAAACCCTACAACAATGTTTGACAAGTTGTTTGGAAACAAACTTAGGTAGTTATTAAGCCCTAGAAAAATCCCCTTGTTAAGTATATAACCCCTGATTAAGCCCTATGTATTTAATTATTACATTTCTATTTTTATATTTGTATGTAAGCTAGAACCCTTCATTGTACCCTTTCATTATAATTGTACCCTTTATCTCCTATATATATATACCAAGGAAACCTAGTCTTAATGGCATCTCATTTTGTTTTCCAAATTGAATATATTGTAAAAGGATATTTCCCCTTCTAAATGGTCTATATTCATTGAATTTTTATCATTTTTAAGGTGTTGGATCATAACATTTGGTATCAGAGCATTGATCTTAAGGTTTTGTTGCTTCAAACAAGGCATATTAGAATTTTCACTATATGTTTTTTTTTTGTAAATCTTCAAATAGAAAAATTAGGATGATACTTAGAATACATATCTAAGTATGTCTATTAAAAATTTCAAGTTCTAGTTTTTTATTACTTTAGGAGCTATAGCCTATGGAAGATAGGGTTTTTTACTCATCCTTAAATCCATTTTAAAGGAGTTATCTTGGGATTTTTTATATAACTTATTTTCTGAGAAGTTTCAGACAATGAAATTTTATAGAAGATGAGAAAACATATAGAAGTACTTCAGGTCCAAATTTTAGGTTTTGGGTTGTTATAGTTTCAAATATATCTTATGTGTAATTTGGGGTTTGTGACTAGTCCTAAAATTAGTCTCAAACGAGTCATTTTTTTGTAAACAAATTTAGGTGTAGTTTCATACTCTTATTCAGAATCCTGAGGAGACATAGTGAGTTACATGTGGAAATTTTTTCAAAAGTTGAATCATTATAATTTGTGATATATGTCTTGTGGAAGTTTAGGCTTTTTAATAATATTGAAATTAGTCTTAAACAAGCCATTTTGGTATTTGTGTTAGAACCTTTTATTAGTGAAAGTTAGGAATGTGAAAGTTTTGGGAGTTTAAAGACTCATATCAGAGTAATACATGCTAAAATTTCAGACTCAGAAGGATTCAGAGTTCATAGATATATCAAGACAAAGGTAATCCATCCAAACATACTCCAAATTAGGGTTTGAAAGGTACATAACTTTTGATTGGAAGATCCATTTTTTGTGATTCAAAATTTGTGAAAAAAGAGGAAATATAGGAGAATTATTATTTTCTCACATGGCTCCAAAGACTCCTCCAAAAATTACTTCACCAAATAAACCTCCAAAGAGCTCAACCATGACTCAAGAAGAAATAGATGAATTTTTTCACCAAATTGAAAAGATGGAAAAGAAGATGAATGAAAATGGTGAACATATGGATAATAATATGGATAAAAATAGGTATAAAATGGAAAATAAGATGAAAATG